>CAESWR010001200.1:69908-86252 GCA_903171835.1 Mullus surmuletus
CTGGTTATTTATTTTTTTCCCCGCTTTCACAGCAGCTGCAGCATAGAAATGCCATTAACTCGCTGGCTGGATTTTGAGCACCATTATTTTTACAGATGGGATGACGGTTGTGTTCCAGTTTGGCCATTTAACGCATCACACTGACTGACCCGACCAGCTACTGAACTCTTAAAGGCCTTTGAACCCCAGTGGTGCATGTTGGGTAATATACATAAAGTAAAATTCAAAAATGGGTTCTATCCTTGGGTTGTCGGGCTCACAAACCAGCAGTCGCAAGTGCAATTTTACATCTGCAATAGTGTGATTATTGTGCGTGTTACTTGTTGGTCTGCTGGTGTTTATCCTCGTCTTTCTATTCGACTCCGTGGCTTACGCAATCACTTCATTACAACTCACTCATAAAAGAGGTTATGTCTGGCATAGACCTAGATTAAGTGCTTATGAATCACTTAAGTTTAAGCACTCCGTGCAGAGTAATACTGTGGTAACAGAATTGATAAGTGATGAAACCACAAAAACAGGATACTAAGCAAATGCTAAAAAAAGACAAATGTTTCTTTTCTAGCAAAAATAACAAAATTAACAACACTCGTACTCATTTTTCATTTTCAATCTTTTTTCCCCCCCACATGCCATAATAAAAATCACTGCCACTGTTCAAACAATCTTAAATGGACTGAGCATCGCCAGTGCATGTAAGGATATGAGGAATGTCTTTGTGTATGTGTGTGTGTGTGTGTGTGTGTGTGTTCACCTTCTGGGCCTCTGCTCCCGTCACAGCGACAATGCGGCGGATGCCCTTAGCGATGGCCTCCTCGGAGACGATGACAAACGGCGCGGCGTGACCAGAGTTCTGCAGATGGCTGCAAGTAACGGAGAGAGCAACGGTGCTTTAGAGATGCTCTTACACAACCGTGGGAGGAAGGTGAGGAGAGGGGAGGATCAGGGGAGGACGAAGAGCACGTACCATAACACGGGCACAATATCAGCTTTTAAGGTATCGGTGATATGAGTCAAAGTGTGTTGATTTAGACGGCCAATAATGTGTCATCATTAATATCACACTCGAGGCCGTTTCTAACATTCCATACAAAATAAGTAATAACAGTAAGTATGACTTAGATGATTCGTGCTGATATCGGATCAGATCGATGTCGCTGACGGGCAATAAATGTTGCATCGGGACACCCCTATATTACACACACTCGACGAGGCAGAATGCGTGTTAACAAGCTTTAAACATATCAGCAATCTTTCCAAAACGTGCTTGTACATCAGTATCGGATATTGGCTGTAAAAGTTTGAAAAAACAAAACAAGAGAAAATCGGGAAAAGCCAATATCGTGCATCTTTTTTAAACTTGAGGCTTCATGCAAATGTCTTCCCCGGCGCTCGCCTGCTCAACACTGGCACAATAAAACGCCGCTCGGAAATCGATTCGCCTCCCGACAGTAATCTAATGAAATGAAAGCCACGCCGGTAATCAGGTGGAATTTTACGGCCAGAGGCAGACACTGTAAAAGTCGCCGGAGCAGGTCTAATCGCTGGAGCTCGGCGCCGCAAAATGTTCCCGAGCCTCGTCTGCTCGGGGGACGGGGCTCGGCTCACCGTTAAGAACCGCAAATCCAATTATTAGTTTCCACTTTCCACAGCACCACTGGGCAGGTAACACACACACACGCGCACACACACACACAAGCGTATTCTGCGACACTGATCTGAACGTTCCGCTGTGATTAACTGCAGCGCTTCGGCCTGAAGAATGACAGTTTGAAATTGTGCGGCGTCGCGTCGCAGCACATCCCAGCCTGGATTTTCAGTGTCATTTGACTGCAAATGATGTTCCAAACCCATCACAAACTTGTCAAACCGTGTTCTAATCATCTCTGGAAATCTGCTGAAATAACAGCTGTTTAGAATTCCGGAGACGCAGAGGGTGTTTTTCTTTCATCTTGCCGCGTCTGGTTCGCCGCGGTCGCCTTTATTCTTCCTCTCTTTGAGAGCTTTGAGAAAGACCTGAACGCAACTCAGCTGCACAAACATTCCCCCCCGCTTTGCGCATCTTTACTGTTTGAGTTTTAGATTTTGTTTGTAACCTTTAAGGCTGTGGACTTGCTTCAAGTTACTTTCTGATGTTTATGGAAAGGGAGGGCTCTCCTGATGCATCCTTATTTGACATAATCTTAACCGTGGTTATGATTTTATGTCTATTTTAGGTTTTTATGGCTTTTGTGTCGCCTAATCTGTGTGGATTAAATGTGATCTATTCTTATTCTAAATCAGTTTTGAATAAGTGGCAGAAATGAAACTGAATTTCTGATATAAGGCTTTGTGGCTTTTATTCTAAGCCCGCCGGGCGAGTGAGGGACAAAGCGCTTGAAAAACGAGGAGATGAAATGGAGCTTGACGCGATACTTACGTTCCGCCGCAGAACTCGATGGAAGTGAGGGAGCCGGCGGCGCTGTTGGGGTCGGCCAGCAGGTCCTCGACGGGGATGCCGATGGACACGACTCGGACGGGGTCGGGGTAGGTCTCGTCAAAGACAGCGCGCAGACCCTGGATGGCCTTTGCCTCGGCCAGAGTGGCCTCCAGCGCATAAACCGGCTGGAGAAGAGATGGGAAGTTTTTTAAATATCACATTTTCAAAACACAAAAATCCCCTTAAACTGCTCATTTTAGATTAAGAATGTTACCATTTCTTGGATGTACATGAATTAAAGTGAGATAATTCATAACTAATTCTTGAGATTTCAGATTAACAGTACAGTTGAGGTTAGAGGTGTCCCGATATACAGATTTTTTTACTTCCGGTACAATACCGATATTGTAGCCTTGAGTGTTGGTCAAGGCTGCAATATCGATCTGATACATCAGCACGATTCATGCATACTTTTATGACTTATTTTGTAGTATGGAATGTTAGAAAAGGCTTGATCAAGTGATATTACTCAAACAGAGAACAATAGTTAGCAACAGTAGCTATGAGAAAAACTGACCCATTTATTATTAACCAATGGCTGACATACATTTTAACCTGAAACATAAGAATATTAGAACATAAGAGTGCTTGTATTGGAGAATTTAGATGCATGCCGATATAATCCGTACGATTACTTTTAGACAAATACCAAATAAGAAAATCATGTTAACATTTCTCGCCCACTGACCTTTGCGTCTCTGATCATGGCGCAGGCGATCTCCTCGGTGCGCCGGACCTCGCCCGTGCTCAGGGCGCCTTTGGCGGTGAAGTCGAAGCGCAGGCGGTCGGCGGCCACCAAGGAGCCGCGCTGGTCGGCCTCGCCCAGAACCCCCCGCAGGGCGAAGTTGAGGATGTGTGTGGCGGTGTGGTTGCTCATGATGGGCCGGCGGCGAGCCTGGACACACACGCACACAAAGGCAGAAATGGAGGGAATTCAAATGAGTAATGTAGAACATCCTTATTTTTGTGTGTGTGTGGGTGTGTTTCCGTTTTTCACTGCCGAATAGTGTCTCACCTCGTCCACATGCAGGGTGATGCGGTCTCCGACCTTCAGCGTTCCGTAGACGGTGCCCACATGGAGAACGTAGCCGCCTCTGACCTGCGTGTTCTTCACCGTGAACTCCATCCGCTGCAAAGAAGACGGGAATGTTGGATGTACGTCGGGCCGGGGATCGATTTTCCCTTAAAATTATGCTGATACCAATGTACTTCATTTGACACTATTTGTTACTTCATTCAATATTAATCATGCAAATAGAAAGCAATCAGTTGTGCAAATGTCACCGCTCCTCCACATTCAAAAGACTTTTACACAAATACATTTTTAAACTGCTCAAGATACGCTCATGGTGATTGGTTTGTACTTGCAGTCAACCCTTTTCTTCTAGATCTGGGTATAAAAATAACCGACTGCAGGTATCGTTTGAAGGGCGCAGTTTCGATACTACTTGGTGCTGGGTTGTTTCGGTAGCTGAAATCAGTCAGATATCAGCAAAAAAATGAGTATCGGATTATATTGGCTTGCATCTAAAATCTGATATCAGCATTCAGATACAATGAGTCCATTCCAGACTCTGCTCCAGCACTTCTGTAACCCAAACCCAAAGGTTAATAGTAAATGGGTCAGTTTTTCTTATTCCTATTGTTGCTGACTATTGTTCTCCGTGTGAGTAATATCACTTGATCAAGCCTTTTCTAACATTCCATACTACAAAATAAGTAACAAAAGTATGTATGATTTGTGCTGATATTGTATCGGATCGATATCAGTATCAGTTAATACCCAAGGCTGCTATATCGGTATCGTACCAGAGGAGATAAGGTAGTATTAGGACACCCCGAGTTGGATGTGTATCAAGTAATTAACTTGGAAAAGGTCTTAGTCTGGTTGCAAATAATGACAATTATACATGTTGTATCATTTTTCATAATCATTACATTCCATTAAGATGAGATGTTTTTCTTTATGCGAGCAGTGTTTACGCTGGCACCAGTTTACGAGTGGCGTGTTTTAGAAAATGACTCTAATTAAGTGTGTTTCAGGCAGCAGCTGTGACCCGCTGGCTTCTCGCCCCGCACTTACGTCCTCGGCGCCGTCGTCCTCCCGCAGCATGAAGCCCTCGTCGAACGTCTGCCCGCCCTGCTCGGCGTAGAAGCTGGTCTGGTCAAGCAGCACGCCGCACTCCTGGCCCGTCGTCACCTCGTCGCAGAAGGCGCGTTCACGGCGCAGGGCCAGCACGGTGGCGGCAGTGGGCTCGAAATCTGCAGGGAAGGTGAGGCTTGGTGACAACACCGCTCGCACCGATTGACTTTTTAACATTTTTGTCGCGTTCGTACTGTAGCTGCCGCTTTCCTCCGAGGTGTATTTGTATTTGGGAGAGTCGTCTGTGGCGGGGACGCTCTTGTTCCTCAGCTCCTCGATGGCGTAGATGTCCAACATGATGTGATCCGCGTCTCCGGCGCCCTTTCCCTGGGACTTCAACTACAGAACACAAACACACAAAACGAAAAAAAAAAAGGCTTTATCAATGCATTCTTCTTTTGTGAAACCAGAGCAAGAGAGAGTTCACTTTTCTACAGAGTCTCATCCAAGTGCAAACGAGGCAAAAAAAGCTCCAGCCAACTCGCATTTTAATGTGCTTGTACTTTCACAGAAACATGATTTTTCTCCCATGAGTAATGATGTGTCTGACGTTTGTCCTGCTCAGGTTATTTTATGGTGTATTCTCTACCGGTGCAATCTAATGCTATTCATCACGAGGATCAACCCGGGGGGGGGGGGGGGGGGGGNNNNGGGGTATCTTCCACTGTGAAGCGTCGGACAGAGGAGGAGACTGCGGTGGTTGAAAAGCTGCAACATACAAAAGAATCCTCTGTTTGTTTTTAATGTTTTGCTTTTAGGATTAGCACAGCGCTTTCAAGTAAATCACCTTAATTTAAAGCAGCGGGAGCACGGACGCCTGATTCTGACTTACAGTGCAATACTAGACCAAGCTGACTCAGTGCGGTGGCGGAACAAAGTCCCCAAAGGACTGAACACAAAGCAGCACTCGGCGAGGTTTCTCTTACAGAGCACAGGGGCCAAAACATTTGAATATGGTGAAGAGTTCCATTATATTGAGCACAAAAGGAGCAAATATGAGAGCATGAATGAAGATACCTTTATTATTAATATTTTTTGTTGACGGGAGTTGGATTTTTTTTATTTATTTTTTTTTAAGTGAATTGTAGGCATTAAAAGCACCTGCACTCTAGCCAGCACCTATTGGTTGGCTGCTTATTTGTTTACCCGTTTACTTTTTACTTCTGCACCGTTTACCTGTTCACATTTACTCCTGCACTGTTTCATTAATGCCCTTGCACTACTAACACCCAAAACTGCACAATATACTTTGTTTAAATCTAAACTTAAATTATTTTTATTTTATATGCCATACTCTGCCCATAAACCTGTGCAATATACTTATATATTAGCTGTATATATATTATTTACAAAGAAAGTCTATCCTGTTGCACATAATTCACCTTGACCCCAACCTGCACTTTGGTATCTAATGCTTCTTTTGCATCTTGAATCGAATGTAATCCTCGAATATCAAATAAAAAAGGCCAGGAACATTTCACTTTTGGAATTTGAGATTTTGAGCGTCCTCACCTGTGCCGCCTTCTTCTCCTCCTCGAAGGCGACCGTGTCCACGTCCATGCCCTTCTCCTCTGCGATGAGACAGGTCAGGTCCAGAGGGAAGCCGTATGTGTCATACAGCAGCCATGCGGTGTCGCCTGGATACACACACACACATGTGTGAAACGTAGCGGAGGCCGTCCAACACCATCACGTCCACAGAAACCACACAGTCGCTTTTAATCAGCCAGAAGTTAAGAGATAAAAAGCAGAGAATCCGCTCTAGATGTTGGGTTTAGGGAGAGGTTTAGTTTTTCATCCCTGGTTTGGGAGAAACGGTGTCAGCTCCTGCAGGGGCTTTAATCTGCTCACCGGCAGGTTTTCCTCTTCCCCTGTCAAGCCTGAGGGCACCGCTGGACTCGTTTCACTGATTTAGCTGATATCAACATTCATTAAACTTGGAAACCTTTGGTTTGGGAGTGGAAAATTTAAAGCCTAACTGGATATTAAGTTTGTTACCCAGGGCCGCTCTTTGCTCACGTTATCCTCACATTCAACTATGAGACATTAAACCATTATGCACATTTTAAACAGCATTTTCGTCACTTGATCTTAGAAAATGTCACCGAATGCCGTCAGGAAGATTACAATTGAAATACAATTCGAAAAATGCTTTCACCATAATTGGCCAACATTAAAGGCTAGAATGACATAGATAGATATAAGAACCACTACACATTTTGATTAGATCCGGAAGGGAAAAAATGAGCCAATAAAATACAAGTGATCAAAAGCAGGGAGAAAGAACGCGAAGCAGGAAGATAAAAGAGGCAGAGAAACAAAAAAAATGCTAATTTGGGAATAAAGGAACAAGACTGAACAATTTAAGCCTTAATGAGAGAGATTTTCTGCAGGGATGCTGATGTAAGAACACAGCACACCACGTTGTTCCATTATGCCAAGAGACTAACGCGAGCAGCCCGAGATGCTTTCTCACCAAGTATATCTCACCTGGGATGGTTGTAGATTCTCCCAAGCTGCAGATCTTCCTGTCGAGGATGCGTCGCCCCCTGCTGAGAGTTTTGAGGAACTGCTCCTCCTCCTCGTTAATGATGTCTTTCACCATTTCTGGGTCTTTGTTCAGCTCTGGGAAAGCTTTGCCCTGCGAGGCACAAACGGTGAGGGGTGATAAGGAAAGCAGGCAAAATGTGACCAGATAAACATGTTATTAATTAAGAGCGTGAACAACAACAAGACAGCGGAGGTTGGAACTCACCAGGGACTGAACCACGACGTCCACCAGGGAGGCAAAGAATCCTCTCTGAGCGCCGAGCTTCTCATGAGAATAACGCACAGCGCGGCGCAGGATTCTCCGCAACACATAGCTAAACATGAACAATAACAAGCCAGCGTCAAAGAGAGCACTTAAAATAGTCCATCTGCTGCCATCTCGTTTCAAAAGCTTTAACTTTTTCCATTTTTATATTTGCTGTGTCACATCTCACCCTCTTCCTGTGTTGTCTGGTCGCCCGCCGTCGGACAGAGCGATGGTGATGGTACGAGCGTGATCTGCCAGCACGCGGTAGGCCATGTCAATACCGTCAGCATCCTCAGCTCCCACTTTGCCTGTGTAAGGACGGGCGCCGGTACCCTGAAAACATCAGAGATCATATCAATGCTCTGTGGATAATGGCGGGATTGGGTACCGAGTTTGTTCCCACGTTACCTTCTGAATGGCGTCAAAGTACGGCACGAAGAGGTCAGTGTCGTAGTTGGACATCTTGTTCTGCAGGACGGACACCAGGCGCTCCAGACCCATTCCTGTGTCAATACTCTTCTTAGGCAGCGGCTTCAGCTCAGTCTCCGACTCTCTGGGGACAGAAAACCAGGAGGCTGCAGTTAGTCATGAACCAGGTTTGTTGGATGTGTAAAAGATTGCTGTGATTCCTGCTTTTCTTTTTGCCTCATTTGTGTGCTGCATCTTCGGACAGTTTCTTAAGTCTTATTAAGATCCATTGAGCCATTAATATTTAATAGTCACAACAATGACCATGCCAAAGAAAACTGGCTGCACTGAGGTGACAACAGTGTCTTGACTTCACCTCCGCAGACTAAATCTCATCCAATAACTTTGTTGAGATTTGTACGATTTTCAGAACTGACTCTCAGTCTTTTCCCCATTTCATTATTTGTTACTTTAACAACTATGAAGACGGAATCTAAAAATAGATTTTAAAGAGGGCGTGTACATTTTATTCAATAGATACATGACAATACAATAGAACCTGATCTAGTCTGGGCATTTAAATTTTGGGTTAGGCATAATTACATGATGCTTTTATCATCCCTTACGTTTCAAGAGTTCTAAGACTTTTATCACAAACAATTTGCCACTTCAAATACATTTGTGTTCCTGCAGGTTTGGCTTGTGGGTCTTTTACCTGTTGAACTGGATGAACACCAAGTTCCAGATTTCCAAGACGTTGGGATCGTCCATGTTCACCAGGTGAGAGGCGTCTCTCCCTCCGATGCGGTCAAAGTGGATCTCACTGCAGGGCCCACATGGTCCGGTGTCCCCCATCTCCCAGAAGTTGTCCTTCATGCTGCCGGGCAGGATGCGAGCCTCGTCCACCCTGAGGGAGAGAGCAGGGGGGCACATGTTTGATCAACTTGGTTAATAAGCAAGTGCACATCAGTGAAGAGGTTGAATATTGTTTGTGTGTTCCCAAAAATGATGCTTAAAATGCAGATTAAAACAGATTAAACTGATATTTAGGTATAAGTAAGGTAGGGTTTCCCTTTAAATTACAATTAATTTATACATCAAGTCTTGCTTTATTCAATAATGATGGAAATACTAAGTGGAAACAAATATTAACACTTCTTCTTTCTAATAGAGGTTTTTAGAGCTCCATTAGAAAAAACACCAAATTCAGCTCTCCTGGGATTTGGACATGAAAAGGAGGGATGTAATAAGGACTTACAAGTTGAGAAGGAGGGGAAAGAGAACAAATGGAAAATGAGCATCTTCTCGGCTATTGTTGGAAGCAACATGCTGGCTCAGTGGGACTGCGGTTAGAGAGTCTCAGCTCCCCGAGGAATTATTACATACACACATTTGCTTTAATCAGGTAAGACTGTACTCGTGTTGCGCTCGGAGATAAAGCGTAAAAACAATGTCACGAGGTGGTATTACGTACATAGCCCGAGGAGATGCTGTGAAGCGTTAAAAATGGTATTTCCCATTGCTGCTTAAACCTCTTGTGGGCTCAAAATGACATCTAATCGCTAACTTCGACTCACCCCAAGTCCATCCAGATCTGTTTGCACTCCAAGTCAGGCTCCAGGCCTGCATCAGCGTTACCACCAAAGTAGGTGACATACAGACGGTCGATGGGGATGCCAAACTCCTTGGTCAGCAGTTCCAGGGCCATCGTACAGGCTAGTTGCTGCAAGAGGGAAGTGGGAAGATGCACAATGAATGATGATGAAGAGAGGAAAAATAAAACAATCTGCCTCAAGAAAAAGATGGTGCAAAAATACCTTGAAGTAGTCCCCAAAGGACCACGACCCCAGCATCTCGAAGAAGGTGTGGTGGTAGACATCTTTGCCCACATCGTCCAGGTCGTTGTGTTTGCCTCCTGCACGGATGCACTTCTGTGTGTTGGCAGCGCGCCGCAGCCGAGCCATGGGGTGGGACGGGTCGATGGTGTTGAGGAAGATGGGCTTGAACTAAGAACAGAATGTCAGCGGTGAGCGAAAACGCCATGAACGAGTGACAGGTGGAACGTTGTGTCATCAGAGTTACAGGTGGCGTACCTGATTCATGCCGGCGTTGGCGAAAAGCAGCGTGGGGTCATCCAGGGGGATGGTGGCTGACGAGTGGACGTACTGGTGCTCATAGCGACGGAAGAAGTCGATGAACTTCTCGCGAATTTGAGCGGCACTCAAAGAGGAGTCCATTCTGAATCAGCTCTATGAACCCAAAAAAAGAAAAACACACATTGGAAAACAAACAATACAATTATTAAATGTGTGCAAAAAAATCCCTCATGGTTTTGCTCTAGAATAGGAAATTCAAATAAGTGCATTTGGTTAAAATCTCCACACCAGCAAGTCAGGTCTGGTGTGTGTCCAAACAAGTCGTCCCACAATTATTCTTCTGTCATTTCCCTCCAGCAAAATGTCCTTTACCTTGCCTCGTAAACTGAGAGCACCTCAGGAATCCTGCTTTGCAGGTGAGGCTTTTTTTTTTTTAAACTTAACTTGTGTTAGTGCTAATAAAATAAGAGTACTGACCTGGAGTGGACAATTAGGATGTCAAAATGTCTAACACGGTGCAAAGGATGCTGTATCACAGAATTTCTCCATATTAATGGTCCTTTTTAAACTACAATGCAACAAAAAGCTTGAGCATACCCTGTTATAATAAGCTCTCTGCATCTCAATATGTTAAAGGTTATCTTAAATCAAAACCAATCCTGCAGAAAAACTGGATAAAGAAAAAATGAAAGTACCCAACACTTGTCAGAGATTCTTGGATTCAACTGAACCACGATAGCTACCGTTCAGCAAAGAGGATTCTGCTTTCTATAATTAAAAGGCAACAGAGTTGAATTCCCTTCTGCGACCAACAAACAAAGTCAACTCTCTCGGGCACCGTCAGCTCTCGGGGGCCGACAATCGGAGGTAAACAGCCTCCGTCCCCATCCTGACTACCAAACCACACGGTTGGAAACCACAGACCGTACTCACATTGGGGTGATGGGATGGAAATTTCAGCCTCAAACAAGAACACACCGTGTAAAGACTAGGCATAATAAGGTACAAGATTGTTGAGGGAACATTTCCTCTGACACAAGGTTGATTATTTCAACAGGATTGCTGATGGGGAATCTTTTTGGCCTCCAACTCCTGTCTGTTTTGGATCGGTTTGTGGTTTGATTTGGCTTTAACATCATCATTCTTTACATACTATTAATGATTTCTTTTGAGACTCCTCCTCACTGTGCTTCCAATTTTGATCAGGGCTCGCTCACAAATATCATATCTTACAAGGCATACCACTAATAAATCAAATGCATGTAGCAGGAACATCTGAATCTGTTATGTGTAAACACAATCTTCAAGAATAGGGCATGAAAACAATCTGTTAGAGTTTCTATTGAGGGGACACAAATGTAAAGGACCAATTCAGACAAAATTTCAGCAGGTAAATGTCATTATGCTCCTTAAAGAGGCCAAAACTATTATTATTATTATTATTATTATTATTATTATGGCCCATAAGCACACACTGATCTACCACCAAGTCTCCACGACTAAGCACATCTCTGTACTTATGTGACAGCAATTAAACAAGGCGTTTAAAACAGGTTCTACAAACAATAATGGTCCAATAATTGCCAGTCAGCTGATCGCACAGCAGCTAGCAGGAGCCCTGTGTTAGCTAGCTCACTGTTAGCCGCTCAGGCTAACGCCTTATAACCACAAGGAGAGACACTTCTGCATTAAACCCATCAAACTCCGGATTAACTGAAGAGTGTATTAAATCGTGCTGCTTCCACGTGTACCGGAAGGGAAGCTAATACTCACAGCTGTTGCTTTTCTTACTGAATGAATCAGTCGCTGCTCCCAAACACACCGCTCGTCCCCACGCCGCGCGAGCCGAAGGAAAGCGCAGCGCCGATGGCCACGCCCACACTGGCCGCTCATTGGCCAGTGCGATTTGATAAGTAGCTCGTTGTCAACTGCTATTGGACAAGTCCGTTGTCAATCTTGGAGAGCCCGCCACACACAACGCTGGCCGGCTGATGCAACTGACAAGTCACTGGCTGTCAGTGCCTTGTCTGATGTGTGGCTCAAAGTGTTTTGTGTTATTTTAAGTTTATTAAAATTAGAAGAGAAACTATGAGAACATTTGAGCATTATATATCTTCTCTGCTGTCTAATTTATTATTACATAATCTCATTGTGGCAATATATTTATTACTATTTTTTTTTAATGTTGCTGTCTAGCAAACATGAATTTTCATGTGTCTTATTGTGCAAAGTATTACTATTTTATATTATATTATTAATCTCCTCTGCCATCATTGCATCAATCTCACTCAGAGCATTGCCTCGAGCCTAAAATTGCACGATATCTTACTGTTTGAATATCTGTAGTAATCTGTTATTTTGGTAACAATTAAATAGTATTTTCAGTGTCATTCTGATAAACAGACTCATCTGTTTTTATATAAAGTCAGCGGCAGCTTTGTTTCAAAGGCACTGGACCTTTGTGAAGCTTTGTATCCCCAAAAATGAAAGTATTAGCGAGATGTAAAATCCTTTTACAGTTTCTTTTCAGAATCAGAATCAGAATTCCTTCATTAATCCCCAAGAGGAAATTGCTTTTTTGTTACAACAACATTTGCAACTCAAGTGACCAAGTAAAAACAAGTATAGAAATGTAAGATATAAGAAAAAAATAAAATAAAAATATAAACATGTGAAAAAAATGTTCACGTATAATAAAAAAATAGAAAAAGAAATGCAGAAAAAAGAAACAGCAACAATAAACAAGAAGTTCAGTATGTACCGAATTTGCAGTATGAAAATTATACAATGGTATATGAATAAACAGTAAACAGTGTATATATTAATATTATTGTATAATGTATATTATATTGTATAATAATAATCATAATAATAATAATAATAATAATAAATATATTATCATATATTATATTATATATGATATGTCATATAAATAAATGAAAGGTTTTGACCATAGACATATTAAAAACTCTTAATTATGTCAATGATTTTGACGAATCATCATTGTCCTGTGCGGGACACCGTAGCATCTCGCGAGAAGTCACGTGGTTTTGCTGTGACGTCTGCAGCGGAACCATTCCGCACAGCGTGTGTTTCCGGGGGGGAATAGTTTCGCTGCCGGACCCGTTCGCATGCAGTCGCTGCGCGTCGCTCCGACATCATGCCTGTAGACACCAAGCGAGTCCGCGGGCCGGAGGTTTCCCAGAGCCCGTCTCTGTTCTCCCGCGGCCCGGCCCCCCTCGCCCCCCCGCGGGGCCTCAGGGCCGACGGTCGCCAGCGGGAGCAGGTGGACGTGCGGCCGGTGTTCGTGCGCTGCGGGCTGGTGAGCCAGGCCAAGGGGTCCGCCTACATCGAGGCCGGGAACACCAAGCTGATGTGCTGCGTTTACGGACCCAGAGAGACGGAGCGGAAAGATGAGACCGACATGAAATGTGGAAGGTGATTTTTTTTAGCAAGAAAGCATGTTTTAAAGTGTGTGACAACGTGTATTCTATTTACATTATACTTATAAACCCATTTCTCCCTGTTATCTCCCTAAACCTGCATGTCAACAAGCCACAACACACATTGCATCATTGGCTCAAACTTGGATCACGCCAGTTCACTGCAATTTCCCCATTGTCCAATAATAAACCCTGTTCTATTCTACTCAATGTGGATTTAAAGAGCTTTAAATATTTGTTTTACTTTTCAGAACTAACTTCTCTGTCTCTCTGTATCCAGGTTGACGACGGACATGCGTTTCGCTCCGTTCTCCTGCCCGGAGAGAGGCTCCTGGATTCAGGGGAGCCAGGACAAGGACTTCTCCATGATGCTCCACGAGAGTCTGCAGCCAGCTCTGTGCCTTCACAAATACCCGCGCTCCCAGATCGAGGTCAACGTGATGGTTCTGGAGAGCAGCGGTTCGGTCCTGGCGCACGCCATCACGTGTGCGTCGCTCGCCCTCGCCGATGCCGGGATCGAGATGTACGACCTGGTGCTCGGCTGTGCCATCCGCCAGGCCGGCGCCTCGTTCGTTGTCGACCCGACTTACATGGAGGAGACCAGCTGCAGCTCTGGCAGCAGCGAGAACCAGGGCAGTTTGACTGTTGCGTTCCTCCCCAGTCTGAACCAGATTTCTGGGCTCCAGTCGGACGGAGAGATGACTGAAGAGACTCTGACCGCCGGGGTTCGGACCTGCATCGAGGGCTGCTATAAAATCTACCCGGTCATCCAGCAAGCTTTGGCAAAGGCCGTGCGAAGGGCAGCTCCTCCACCATCAGAGAGCTGAGACACCATCCAGCTCAAACACACTGTAATCCTGTTCAACCCATGTTTCTAAATTTGATAACCTATTTTTCTGTTTGTTTTTTAAAAATAAAATTCAAATTATTGAGTCGTGGTTTTTACGGGGGGTTTTTTTGCAAATGCTTTTGCAGTTTACTGTAAATCTACAAAGGGGCTTGAAGCATCAGATTTGCCTGCAGAGGAAATATAGATTGCAGATAAATCTACATACCTCGGCAGTAATTTTTAGCTTGAAATGCTTCTGCTTTTTAAGACGTGAAATTTAAACACCAACCACAAGAGGGCGCACACAGGCTTTAGTGTGTAAGGGAAGTATATATTACATGGCCAGTGATTTAGCAATCATTTGATTGCCTTTTTTAGCTCAGAAAGCAAGGCTGGAAATTTCAGTTGAGATAATTTTTACTCTATAGAAGGCAACACGTTTATGAGAAACATTTATGATAGTTCACAGCAGATTTGATATATGGAGCATATCGTTTTGGTCTGGTCCAGTGAGGGCTTTATGGCACAGTACAATCACTCGGGTCGAGAGATTCTAGCTGCATTTCCACAAGCAGAGGCAGTTTCAGGTCAACGTCTTAGCAGAGAGGAAGTTTAAAAAAAAAAAAAAAGCAATAAAGCAAATCAAGTACTTTGAGGGAAAACAAGCATAAAGTTGTTCCAGTGTGATGGATAGAATTATATAATGTAGTAGTAACCAGTTTAACCCAAAGTGTAACTAAATACTCCCATCACTGTCAGTTGGCTGCTTTTAGAAGCAAAGCAAAATCATGCACTTTTTTTCCTCATTCTTCCTGTTCAAAGAGGCAGCAAACAAAGCATTTTTACAACAATTTGACAAAGAATAACTCATTTGACAAGTCGATTAAAAACACGACTAAAATCAACATCCCTATCACAGGTTTCAGGCTCCTCAGCATTCACGTAACATGGATAGTAGGCTGACAACATAGTCTCTGAGCACAAAGAAACAAAAGAATAGTTAAAAACAATTTTTCTTTTGGTTTAAGTCTAATCGAACAATGAAATGTGACCTGTCGCACTAAGAATCATACAAATATATCTTTGTTTAACGTTTAGCTGAACATTAGACTGAAAGTTGTTCTAAATCTCTTTCAAAACATCGCATTACTTAAAAGATTGGACTTTGATTAACGATTCAAAAAGTGGCACATACAGTTTATCCCTGGATTTGACTTTCTATAATAACAATGATAATAATAGTGAATTTATGCAATAAAATGTAAAAGACCAATACAAAGGTTTTTAGGTTTGCTCATCAGTAAACAATTTGACTTAAACATAAATCGTATAATTACAGCTTCTGTATAAAATTAAATCTAAAAGTCTAATTCTGTATATGTAATATGTATACAAAACGTCAATACTTTTGACTTTCGTGAGCAGTGTGGCATTTGGAGAGATTTATCCTGGCAAGCAATATTCAGAGAGACAGACAAGATGAATGAGTCCCAATCTCTACTTCATACAGCTGTGTGTGTATGCGTTTAAATAAGTGTGTGTGTGTGTGTGTGTGTGTGTGTGTGTGTGTGTGTGTTTCTCCCCTAAATGTCTGCCGATGCCAGCATCACGGGGAGAACAGCACAGTCTTAATGTAAGCCACAGTTGTGAAGTTCAGCAGCATGTTCACGTGTTCGTTCCCCGGGAGCTCCTGTAGCGTCACAGGCTGCTTCTGCTTCCCCACCCACCGCTTGCACTGCACGGCGCTGAGCAGGTTGACCGTTCCGTCCCCGTCGCCGAACACCACGGTGGGCTCCACATCCGGGAATTTGGCCGAGTACTGGAAGGTCTCCGCCGTGGGGATGCCGCTGCCGTACAAGCAGTGGACGGCCACTCCGGGCGGCGTGAGCTGCGACACCAGCGGCTCCGTGTCCTGCCGGATCTGCCAGCCGTCCTCGAAGTCGATGTCCGAGTAGAAGCGCTGGTAATCCCGCACGGTGTAGTTGGAGGTGGGGGTCTGCACCAGGACCTGGGGGGGGGAGAACAAAGGCGATGACAATGGCTGCTTGATGGTTTCAAATCATCCTTAGGTTTTTAATTCAAGTTAGTAATCACCTCTGCCGCCAGGACAATAACCAAACATTGGAAAACACAAAAAAAAAACATAAAC
>CAESWR010001200.1:105458-122926 GCA_903171835.1 Mullus surmuletus
AAAAAAAATGCATACGGTACCTGAAATACGAAAAGAAACGTGGCAAGCATGTGCTACAGGTGTGGGAAGCGACGTGATTCAATACAACGATTGTAAATGTCAACATAAAAGCAACAACTCATACTGGCAAGATTGACAGCATCCGATTTAAGAGAAATAGTGATGAGCTCCTTTCCTTCACCGTTTACCTGGTAATCTACTCCGAAACTGTTAAAAACAAACCTAAATTCACGCTTCAATGACATTTGCCGACACGGCCAATGGCCGAATGGAAAATGTGAAACACTGGGTTGATATTTTGGTTCTGCTTTTAAGATTAAGGCCCCTTTTTGAAGTTACGTTCAACCACCAAAATCTAATCTCAACCTTTATACTGGGCTTAACACCTGTGTCAAATTAGAGGAGATTCCATTATCGTGCTCACAACCAACACCGGCAGCCTGCACTTGTCTTTCGGCCTGTGACTGAAAATATTTACTATTTCACAGGCTGAGAGGTCACAGCACTTCCTCTTTTCGCCATGTCCAGGTGGCAGTGGGTGTGTTTGTTCTGCATGTTGATATCAAACCACAACTGAGCACCATTCTGCTATCTCTCACTCGGTTTCCTGTGTTGAAGACAATTGATGATGTGCCATATACTCCACAAACACCCTGACGGCGCCTTTTAAGCCGTTTGAACTTTTAAAATGATTTTGCACTGCCGTGAGAAACGAGAGAACACCTCTGTCCTTAGTGGAGGAAAATGTCTGCTTAAAAAAAAGGGACAAGTGACGAGAGCATGAGCTGCATTTCTATCATGGTCATCGTGGTCATCGTTGGTTGCAACCCATTACGACATTGTGTGTGTGTGTGTCTGTGTGTGTGTGTGTGTGTGTGAACTCACGCCATGGCCACGTTGCTGCCGTCTATGATGATGTGTCTGAGCTCGGGACGTCCGGGCTCATTGGGTAGCTTTAGAGTGTACGGCGTCTTCAACGACTGTTGAAAGCGAGCTAAACCGGTGACGGGGGGCACCTGGGGGTCATTTGCCAGGGGATTTCTGGCTCCCCCTCCGTGAAAGCCCATGTAGCCGATGGTCTGATAGGGACAGGCCGAAGTCCGGGTGGTAGGCTGAGCTGACTGATGGGGGAAATGAATATCATTATGGTAAAAAAGCCCCATTCAGAGACAAGGGATTAATTCACAATATGAATCAATAGTCACATGAAATCCACTGATCCATGGTCAAGGTTATTTACTGCTATTTTTGTGCAATCTCAAAGCTGATCCTCTCCTAGTTTCTTCAAAAGGCCGAGCAAACCATTTACAGATAAAGCCAAGTCTTAATTTTGTTAGAGTTATTTCATGATAGGGTCCCTTTGACTAAAACTGTGTACCGTGCAAAGGAAACCAGCATGTCCTATATAATAATAATAATAATAATAATAATGATACCTACACTAGGGGTTGAGGCCAAGGAGGAGGTGGTGGCCGCCAGCCACTGAGGCGTGCTGCGCAGCGCAGTCACATTCTCCAGTTTCACTGAACCGCCCAAAGTCTGAGTCCCGCCTCTTGACAGGTAATCCCTCTGCGCCACGCTGCCCCCTCCTCGAGCCAAGTAGTCTGTTCTGGAGCCAGACTGGGTGTCGAGGTGTGCTACCGTCATCGCCCGGGACGTCCTGCTCTCTGCTGTTTTGGTACTGGTGGGGATGACATCATCGTCATCGTCAATGGTGATAACCTCGTAGTTTCCTGCTCCTCCTTGAGCGCTGGAGCTCCTCTTGATAGTGATAGCCTGAAACAGAGGATTGCTTAAATTTAGGGATTGATACAGTATTCTAAATTGTGCATTATCTAAATGCGCGAGCTTATGCAGATGAAGATCATTAAAGTGAATCCTTATTTCAAAATGTTCCCTTCCACAGTCCATCAAATACCAAGAAATGATGAGCAGTTTGTCAGGAATCAAAATGACTACATCAAAGGCGTTTCAGTCCTGTATGACCTCTTATGAGGGGTGTGGTCAGGAATGTTGATAGTTGCGCTGATTACACCCCAGGGAAACACCTTGGTCTAAATTTAGCAAGCGCTGGGTGTCAGCCAAAGAAAACACCCACTGGACACAACATTGGAAAAATTCAAACTTCGACATTTGAATCCTAGTATATTTAACATGTATACAGTGACAACTTGTAAACACATTGCTGTTATCATATTTGCCATTTCAATCCTCCAGTATGACATGCAAGAGCAAACGCTATACTAAAAAGCTTAAGAAAAAACAAAAAGAAAGGTTAATTGCCTTAATTTGGTCAACTTTATACTGTGTATACTGTGACGCCACTACTCAGTGCTTAGACAATTCAAGGCAGCAATTAGTTGTCATGCAGAGCTATTTATAGTGATTCTGTAAACTCAAGCAATTACCTTCGTCTCTGAATACACACATTCACATTTAAAAGAAGGGTTACACACTACCTGTTGAGTGCTGGTCTCGCTGCTGCTACACTGCCTCCGGTGGCCCAAACCATTACTGCTGCCTCCCAATGGGTGCGGTTTGATATTTTCTTTGGACCTGCCCGGGTCTACCAACAGTCGGTTTAGGCCGCGCTCCTTCTCTCGTAATAGAGAGACTGTAGTGGAAGAGGACGAGGAGGACGAGGATGAAGAAGAAGGAGTGTCCGAGGAGCGCACAGAGTTCACCCGTCTTTCTTTTTCACCCCTTTTCGACCCCTCCTCGCAACGCTTTGTTTCTGCCACAATCTTTTCCAGGACCAGGAAAGTGTCCTCTGTCTGCCCTGTCTCCTTGACGACGCGCTCCACAACTTCCTGCTGGTAACCCATCGTCCTGGCGGGAAAAAAAAACCAAAACGTTTGTTTTGCAGTTTAAGAAGTTGTAACTAAGTTGTGCTAATCTTGCTCATCTTTTTAAATATACCAATAACAAGCTTTTTCACCTGAAGAAATTGACCAAACAGCGGAGGTTAGTTTCCGGGCTGACGGCCTCTCCTTCATCTGCAGTGCTCTCGCTGTCCAGCATGATTGGACCGACGACCGTGTTTGCTTTGGCCGCACAGGAGGAGAGCGACGATGACGACGCAGAGGGCGTTTTGGATCTGCAGCTGCCACTGGCTCCCTGGCCGTCTCTGTCCCTCTGCCGCTCTCTCTCCCTCGCCCTCTCCGGCGACTCGTCCCGCCGCTCCAGAGAATATTGTCTCTTTGTGTCCCGAGTTTCGCTCTCCGACGAGCGCCGCTTGTGCGAGGGTCGCGTGCCGTTTAAAAGCAAGACGGCTTCGGGGCCCAAGCCGATCCCGCCCCCCACCGCTTTGCTGCCCGCGTCCCCGAAAGATGCGGTTGCAGTCCCTTTCTCCTCAAAGCTGGTGTCCAGTATTCGGTTGGAGAGCTCCGTCACCGGCGTGCTGCTTTGCGAGCGGTCTTGGTCGATCTCTGCCATTCCAGGGTGTAGTGTTTGGTTAAGCTGAGCCTGGAACACACAAAACAAGTTTGTGAAGAAGAAGAATGTGTATTTCCTGTTTAGATTTGGTTTTAAAAGGTCTGCTCCAATCATTTAGATTTAGGCAGTGTGGACTCAAAATGACCTCAAAATATGCCGGTAATTAAATGATGACAGATTGAGATTTGCAGTGTTTGTTCTACTGTTGTAAATCCCATTCAAAAACTGTAAACACAAACCAGAGAGGATGTGTTTGTGCTGGTGGGGCTGTGAGCCAGTCCCAGTAACTCCTCTTTCAGCGCACTGGGCAGCAGCAGAAGCTCCATGGTGTACTTATCATCCTGCTCCTCCACAAAGCACTTAAACGCCCGCTTCACCGCCGGTTCACGGTCACTCGGTAGACTTCGCTTCTCCTGTAAACACACAAACACACACAAGAGGAAGGTTTCAGATAAATGTGGTTTCTTTTGGGCGGGGGAATTACATTGTATGTGATATTCCATGACGATTCCCACCTGGAAAAGTGCTACAAACTGCTGAACTCTGCTCTGGGCCATCACGACAGGTTCGGCCCGGCCCAACAGCCTCAGGCGGCCTGGTTCGGGCACCAGGACCTCGGCGCTCGTGTCTCGTACGAGTCTGTCCAGGAAGAGACCACGGGCTCCGGCAAAGATACAGTGCATGTCCGCCGGGTACCGCTCGTCTTTCTTGAGCTCCGGGTCGCACAGCCCCCTCACATATTCCTGCACGGCCAGAAGGAAATATACTTTAATAAGCCATGTTCCGATCCGATATTGACATCGGTCTGATACCAGCAACAAAGTATCGGATTCAGCTTGCTCCTAAAATCTCTGACATCAGCACTCTGATACAAGCAGTCCATTCCAGACTCCACTCCAGCACTTGTACTTATCTTTAAGGTTCAAATGTATGTAAGCCATTGGTTAATAATAAATGGGTCAGTTTTTCTCATACCGGCTGTTGCTGACTATTGTTCTCTGTTTGAGTAATATCACTTGATCGAGCCTTTTCTAACATTCCATACTACAAAATAAGTAATAAAAGTATGCTCTATCAGGACACACATAACATTAATAGCTTCCTTGAACAAAATGGAAACTAAATAACCTTTTCAAAGTTAAGAGACACATTTGGCATTAAAGGCTCCAAAAAGACTAGTTGCCTGAAATTCTGTTATTAGTTAAGACAAATTAAACATTAAACAACACTCTTTTTTTTAAAGTATTGCCACACACACACAACCTCCAAATTTCATTGTTGAGTGGTAAGTCTGACACGTGCTGAAACTCAATACCGGTTAAGGGAATCTCCTGGCTACGGGAAATGTTTGGATGAATCAGCTACGGGTGGGTACGGTAACTTCCGTACAGATACTGCGTCACATATCTTCAGCATTAAAGTGTTAAAGAGACTCACCACTGAGAATATAGAATGACTCAACAATGACACCGTGGTAGAAGAAAAACCAAAAACACAAAACAAAAGGATGTTGGTGCTCAAGGTTTCACATTCAAGTGTCCTTTCAAAGTAAATAAAAGTTTGAATAGATTTTGAATACTAGAAGTAGCGATAGAAGCATACAGCTTGATGTACTTGAAGCTAAGCAGAATTCACTTCTACATGTTTTTACTCATTTATACAATACATGATCATGACTAAAACGATGAGATGAAAAGAAAGTAAAGTGATGTGAAAACAAATCCCAGCGGTGCCCCGATCTGCCACAGCAACACTTACCAGAATAAACCTACACGAAACCTCGACCACTGCCTCTACAAGTGTCCCAAATGTTGAAATCACTTTACCAGAACTGGCTGTTATGTATTGTAATGTAATGTAATGTAATGCATGCACTCTGGAATAAAGAGGAAGCAAACACCCAAAGATGTGTCATGACCGAAAACACAATTAAAACCAGCAACTTAGAAACCAGTGGAGTTAAAAAAAGAAAAACGTATAATATGACTGCCCAAACAGCAGCTATGAATGTTACAAAAGTACGTCTTCAAGTGAAGTTGTGAACTTCGGGGCGGCTCAGACAAGGTTTGTAGAAGTTTCAAGACCTTCCTGTTTGCAGCAAAAGAACATGTGCTCATAACGATGATGTGTACAAGACGCAAGTAAAGCCAAAGCTCAAGAACCAAAAATCCGTCTTTGAATCCCTTCCCTTACATTAAATGTGTCCCTTAGATTTAAGGCCAAGAGGTGACACTTGCGGCTAGTCACATGATCATATTTTTGGCACCGTTTAAGTTGCAAACCCCTGAAACTGTGTTAGCAATGTTCACTTGATATGGCAATTGACATCGTCACGTCAAATTCCTGTATCACCCTTATAATGGGCTGAACTATATCGGAATGACATTTTCACAACATACACCTCAGTTAACTTGTCGGACAGCTGGTTACAGTGGGGAGAAACTGATGCATAAATGCAGACGCTATGACAGACGATGCAGAAGTGTGAAAAATGCTGCTGCAGGGGAAATCACATGGGGGGGGATAAATGCTGACAGCTGATGGCATGCGTATGCTCAGTATGTAAATGTTGTATAAATAAAGCTCAGGCCCCGATGACTTATACATCAATGGGAACGTTTCAGGTTGACTGGAAAGATGATGTGATACCATCACGCTCATGGAGCTGGCAGCCGCCTCTGAAATATCTGGGATCATATTTCAAAGTGGGCCAGGAAGGAACCTATAAGCTGAGAAGCCCCGTTGATGGCGAAAACCATTACAGCTTAAAAGTTGGGGTTTTTTTGGTCATAGAGGCTCACTGGTGAATCTGCGACACACTAGATGGAATGGAAACATACCTCTATTTACTCTGATAAGACTAGAGAGAATGCCAGCTGAGGGGACCCGACCTTCCTCACCAGAACACGACTGTAGTTGATGCTGACTACACCTGTGTTTACCTGCCTGTCATGAGACACAATCCGCCTGAAAGCAACAGCAAGCGGCTACAAATATCCCTTCGTTTCAATGTACCTCGTGAAACTAATTCTGAAAGTGAATGTTCCCCCGTGTAAACAATTAATCAACCGTAGTAGCTAATAAATATCACCGCGGTTAAATGCACTATGACCTCTTAATTAAAAGTCACCACATTTTTACACTAGAATAAAATACTAATTTAGCTGATAACAAAGAGAATTTGTATCCACCACAGCACTGTACAGTTGTATCGACACATCTTATATTATGATCTTTTTTTACTTACTATGAGGTGACGAGAGTAAAATGGCACAATATCGGGCTACATCACACACTCCTGTGATATTCTGGTGACGTTATGACTAATTTCATATAATACATCTACACGTGGGTGTTATTATGTCTGCAGTGGCTGCGATTATTGATGTTACTGCTTCGGCTGGGCTTATCACTTTCCTGTTTCTCAGAACTCGCCGGCCGCCGGTGGTCCACGGGGGCACCAGAGGGTGTCTCTGATCATATGCTGTGGCTGAGTTTGCTTTTTTTCCGACCTCGTTGCAAACACCAACCTTTTTATCCTCCTGGAACGGAGAACTCTTTGTGGATCAAATAGTCAATTGTTTATTATGGTGACTATGCAGTGCTGGTTGGGACCCCCGGCGGCACCATTCTTGATATAACTAAATAAATCAAATGACCTTTCTGAAGTGAAGAAGTGGGACTGATTAAAAATAGTAATAGTATGTGAATGTAAAGTGGGTGACAATAATGATATTAAACTCGGGAGTGTTGTGATGTGGAGCCAAAAGGCCCCAAAACTTCCTCTGAATTGTACATGAGCAGTCTGTGTGTTCCTACCAAGGAGAAGAGATGTTATCTGAAGTTAAAAGATGCTAAAAGACACAATAACAGTAACATGGGAGTGGGATTCTCCGTTACAGTCCTGTTAATTGTGATTCCACCTGTTCACGGGGGGCGGCGGGCCAGAAGCTCTGACTGACGTATCCAAAAACTCCTCTGTGTGTGTGTGTGTGTTTTGAACGCAGATTTTTAAATATTGATACTAAACTCTGTGCATGAGTGTTGTGATGTGGAGCTAAAAGGCCCCAACACTTCCTCTGAATTGCACATGAGCAGTCCAGTGTGTTCCTACCAAGGAGAAGAGATGTTATCTGAAGTTAAAAGATGCTAAAAGACACGATAACAGTCACGATAAGTCAAAGGTGGGAGTGGGATCCTCTGTTAATTGTGATCCACCTGTTCACGGGGGGGCGGCGGGCCAGGAGCTCTCTCAAACTCCTGTGTGTGTGTGTGTGTTTTGAACGCAGATTTTTAAAGAGCACCACCTTCGAACCTGTTCAAAATAATACTAAACTCTGTGCATGGGTGTTGTGATGTGGAGCTAAAAGGCCCCAACACTTCCTCTGAATTGCACATGAGCAGGTCTGTGTTCCTACCAAGGAGAAGATCTGAAGTTAA
Organism: Mullus surmuletus; assembly: GCA_903171835.1. Classification (NCBI taxonomy): domain Eukaryota; kingdom Metazoa; phylum Chordata; class Actinopteri; order Syngnathiformes; family Mullidae; genus Mullus; species Mullus surmuletus. The sequence continues at coordinate 113,334 of CAESWR010001200.1, forward strand.
AGATGCTCACAGACACAACAACAGTGAGGTGGGAGTGGATCCTCTGTTACAGTGCTGTCAATAGTGATCCACCTGTTCACGGTGTGTGTGTGTGTGTGTGTGTGTGTGTGTTTGTAAGGAAAACATGAAAGCCAAAGCAGATTTGTTGTTGTTGTTGTTGTTGTTGTTGTTGTTGTAGTAAAGAGCCCACCTTGGCCTTGGACACGTCGTCCCGGTTCCCGCGGAGCTGCAGCCAGATCTGGCGCGCCGTCCTCCCGCCGCTGTGGTCCAGCAGCCCGATGATGGTGAACGTCACTTTGAAGACCTGCTCCACGCGCGGCCTGGAGCACCTCAGCTCCTCCTCCTTCTCCTCCAGCACCGCGAACTCGTCCACGGTACTGGTGGTACTGGTCGTGGTACTGGTGGTACTGGTGGTGGTGGTCGCCGCCCCCGGCAGCCTCCCGCCCGGAGGCTCCGCGCACGTTAGCTCGGTGCCTCGCCTCATCCCGAGGAGGGGCCGCGTTGTTGACATTCCCGCCCCTCGGTGCCTCGCTCCCTCAGTACTCGAACCGCCCGGCGCTGCTGGGACTCTGCGGGGTCTTCATGCCGTGTCTGGGTGGGTGGTCCCGGTGCGGCGGAGTGAGCTCGACGGCGACGAACGACATGAACGCAGCGGCCGCGTCTGGGCTCCGCTAATAACTCGGAAGCCCCGAGTGACGTATCCGGAAAGTCCCACTGATGGCGTCATCAAACTCCGACACTCCCGAGATAGTTATCGTGCGACGGGCTTGGCGGTGACGACCACCTGTGTGTGAGGGGACGGACGCAGGTCGGCTTTCTTACGACACGAGGAGCGTGAAGGGAGATGCTGTGAGATAAGTTCCGGGTTCGCAGGGTTTTTTTTCTTCCTTCACAACATTAGCAGCTGTTTATGAGACGCTGCAGCTCCAACAAGGCGTGCAGCGCCGCCCTCTGGTGGCGCAACGAAGCAACTGCATGCTGCACAGTTTTTTTTTTCTGTACAGATTTTTGTTTGGTTTTTTTTAGAAATGCAGAAAGGGTGCAGTTCCTGTACTAATCTGTGATGACTAATTAAATCAAAGTAGTCCCAAGGGTCAAAACGTGAGTAGATGCATGACACGGCGACGATTGCGTACGACAAACTTAAACCACACACTGGCATGACTCACTGAAGCAGAAACTGGCTGATGGGACCCTTCAACCACACGCCGTCCCGCTGGCGTGAATAAAAGTCAACACACGGCTTGGGGAGCATCAAAGGCGGTGCTGATTTGGGGATCGACTTTGAACAGCCACCTTGAGGAGAGGTCAGAGGTCATTTGTGTCCCACCTGAAGAAACGGACACCAGATTCTGCACCGACGACTTGGGGGGGAAACTGTGCGTCACGACCAGCTCTAACAAAGGGGTTTTGGGACTCTTCAGGGTCGGCTACCCTCGTAGTTAGGAGGGGGGGGGGGGGATCCCCTTGATCTCCCGACCTCATCCCTTTTTAGTTTATGTTGCCTGCGTTGCCGTGGTTACGATCAGAAATGTGCGGTTCAGGTTAGTGAAAGGCGGTGGTTTTCTAAGACCTGACTCACACGTGAAACCTGCGGTAGGAAACAGGGAAACGAGCATCGGCCCCTTCTGTGTGTCGCCGAGCCCGGTTTCCTCCCCCCCTGCACCTGAGGTTGTGAGGGGGAAATCCTGGCAGGCAGGAGCTCGGGGCGGAGAAGGTGACATCATTTAACGTGATTAAAATAAGGCTAATTGCGCTGCGCGAATCGCTGCCTCAGACATAATCCTCCTCCTCCTCCTCGCGCCTCTGTGTGTGTGCAAAAACGACATGCACGTTGGTTTTGCTGCAGCCTTGGAGATGACACTGATGTTGGCAAGGTGCTTTTGTGTGTGTGGGTGTGTGTGTGCGTCTGTGGGCAGCAGCGTGTGAAGTGTGTGCATCTGTTTTGTCTTCTTATCCCGCTCAAGGCCGCGTGGCGCACTGGGTGACAACAGATGTCTCCTTGTGCTCTCATTTTTGGCGTTGTACTTCCTCTCTCTCTCCGACAGTTTGTCTCCGCTCTCGTCGTTTCGAGCCGCTGTGGCGCTCCTTGTACTCTTTGTGGATTTCTTTTTTTTTTTTTCTCGGTTACGAATAGTCTCCCTTATTGTGTTTGTGTGAAAATCTGTCACTATTTCTTATAAAATAGATCTCCTGGCAACTCTTGTCTCTCTGCTCTGTTTCTTGCAGCAGTGTTACCTTCATTACTAATGGAGCACAAATGGTCTAATCCACCCCTTCCTGCACACAAAGGGACCCGTGCATTAATGAGTCTTATATTCTTTTATGTTTTGGGTTTACTTAAGCATTATTTCCTGTTTTCCGTTGCCCTGCACCCGCCTCCTGTCATTGTTGCCACGCCCGACTGTGCTGCACCTGCCCCCCCATTGTCGCCCCCTCCTAGTTTGTCTCTGAAAAAGAGATAATCAAACTCTGCGCTCAACATTTAAAGAATTTGTATGAAACTATTGGCTTTTTTGAGAAAGGTAAGCACGGTTCATACCTTTTGTCATGTGTCTGATTCATTGTTTTTGCTTTCATTCAATGCTTCTTGGTCAAAAAATAGAGTCCATAGGTGGTCCTTTGGGGTACACATCACTCCACAGTAGCCTATGCATCATTTTTAACGTGTTTTCAACATGTTTTCCTTGAAAAATCTTGAAAAATCCCTTCAAAAATCTCATTTCTCTCAGCCAGTAAACCAAAACATACATTTTGCATCATTACTATTAGTTTCAGAGCCTTAATGGCCTCATTGAAAATTAATATTTGAAAGATGTTTTAGCTCAAACCAGAAAGTTTTAGCCTACCTCTCCGGAAACTGGGATGATGAAAAATAAATTGCCCCCCGATAAATTAAAGATTCATTCAGATGAGCAGTGCGATTAGATCTCACGAGCCCACTGCCGAGAAATGTGAGTGCGATCGAGGATGATTTTAATTTTTACAATCAATCAGTTTAATGCAAAAAGTGCATGAAGAAGAAAAATAAAATCAAGCTAGAAATAATGTGGAGTTAATAAAAACAGAGGAAAATGGGCACATTATTTTCCCTATCAAACGAATGTGGCTATCATGACCATCTATGGCCACTAGATGGTGCTGCAAGCCTCAGAATGGCTCGGCGACACAAAGCGCTGGCTTCCGCCTGCGCTCCCTGCTGACAGAGAGTAATATCGACTTAAAGATGTTTCAAATCAATATTTTTCATTATTTCGGATACAGACACACAGCAAAGGAATATTGTCTTTATTAAAGTTCATTGTGTCGTATTATGTGTGTTGCCGGTGAGTGTGTGTGTGAAGACGGAGACAAAAAGTGACAACTATATCCACGGTGAGACTGAGGCGCTGTGTCTCTTAGCAGATCCTGGAAATGATTGGCTGCCCAAAAGCTGCTTTACACTGACATTCTTATCAGCGTTGCAGCCTGTTCACTGTTGACAAAAATCAGGGTGTTTCTTTTCCACTTTATTCAAAACACGGAGCTGACAGACTGATGGGAGAAAGCATCTTTTTGTGCTCGGAAGAATGCATCCCAGGAAAATATTTTAATCTGGTATATTAGTCTCATGCAAATATTAAAAAAAAGAAGAAGAAAAAAGGAAAAGTAGAAGCAGCAGTCAGAGTGTAGCAGTGCATCAGTGCTTCACCAGGGGGCTTCATGCTGCAGACAGAAATGTGTGTGCAGGAACAGCTGTAACTGCCACCTGTGAGGGGAAAGGGAGGCTGACCTGTGACACATGCTCCTCCTTAGTTCCACATGACTTGTGTGTGTGTGTGTGTGTGATATTGGAGAAAAGGAGACAGAGGATGAACTGCTGTATCTCTGTGAACACTCGATTCAAACTGCTGTCGTACGTGAAATCAAAAGGCTAAAACAAGACACAATTAGAGCTGGATATAAGCCATACGGACGAGCAAGTATAAAAATCACTGCACATATGTGACATTCAGGTGCTGCAGTAAAAGCGCTTCCCAACTTCAAACATCCACTATTAATTTCCCAATCTTTCATTTGTCACATATTTATTACATATTTTACCGTTATTATTCCCACCCCTTGCCCTGCAGGCTTTTGGGGAGAAATGGAGCCTATTTTGATTCGATAGGGGCGGGTTTTCACAGCAGCTTACACTGAATACACCCAAAAAGCCTCGTTTTGCTTTTACTTCATGATGTCAACATGGGATTTGTTGGTTTGAAGCATTTTGTTCTTGTCATGATGAAAGACGACAACGCTCACTTTTTTCTTTTTAGAAATCTGCGCACTTTGGACTCCCGGTTTGACATTACTCCTGTTTTGTAAATCTGTGCCAATAAAGGATGAAACAGTTACACCTCCCATACACTTGACTTATACGGCACCCTTCTGATTTCTTGGCATCCACATAAATGATGCTTCAGCGTTGAATGTACTGCTTGCATGAACACAGTTGTTGACCTACATGTCATAGATGTGTGCAGACAGACTGAAAATCTTGATTCTGCTGCATATAAAGACCAACAGAATTGATACAACCACATTTTTTGAATGTGGAACTGCAGCAACTCGTCTGTATAGCTTCCGGCAACGTGCAACAGGAGTTGTAAACATTGTTCTGGCCCTTTAAAGCAACAACGTGTAACTATTTGACCATAAATAGTCAAACGGTTCAAACATCACACACACCACCATTTGTGTCTTCTTCCATCAGCTACACTTTTGACCATATTAGTCGCAACATAAGTGTCTGTAGATTCAACCTTTTTAAAAAAAAAATCGTCTCCTGGAATTCCTTCATATTCCAGACATTACGGTAAAACGGGAAATTTCCCATTGTCTGAAACATCAGTTCACCTTTATACAGACTCTTTCAGCAGCTCAGATTATCAGCACCGTGCACCAGCATCTTGCAAATGCCTTTCCTGTCACCTGCCGAGGCAACAGTTGCCATTAAAAGTTCCATAGTTGCTTTAAACTGACAGTCGGAGACGTCCTCACAAACAGTGAAAGAGCTGCAGGTAATGAGGAGAGGCAGAGACAAATAAGTCTTACTTCTGTGGTTTTTGGGCTTCCTGGTGGGAAAATCGAAGGCAACACGCGAGCCCAACATGCACACCTAAAAGAAAAAAAAGGAAAATCTTGCACATGCGCACACACACATTTCCTAAACCACACCCGCCCACTTAACAAATGTATTTATGTACAGATCAGCGAAAGCCTCCCACCCCCTCCAAACGCACCAGCGTGCCGACTTTCCCCTCCTTCCTGCTCTCACTCTTTCTCCCTCTCACTCATCCCTCTTTCTCTTGCAGGTCATGAGAGATAGCAAAGAGATAAATATCGCTGGCAATAAAAGGCCCACATCATGAATAATAAAATAGCCGTAATCTCAGCCGATGATTTATGCATCTACAGGCTCTGATGGCTGCGTACTCACACACACGCATACATGCACCGCACACACACACACATGTGACACGCACAGGCGGAGAGTCACACATTGAGCGGCGTTAAATTGAGATGAATGTTGATGCGGCGCGCGGAGCCGGTGTTGGACACACACCCAAACAGTCACTTACCCATGCAAACACAGAATTTCATCTGTACATGTTGGCAAAGAACTGGAAATATGTGCACACACACACACAGACGTTGGTTAAGTGATTGGAGAGCAGACGAGCAGGAGAGAGAGGAAAGTAGAAAAATATAGGAGAGGAAGAGAGTATGGCTGATGGAGAGGGGGAAATTAACCATTTACAAAGCAGTCTCTGGGTTTTCTCCACATTCATTTCTCTTTGAAAGCAGTCGGAAGTGGAATGCCACACATCACAGCGCACCTTTCCACCATGGCTGAATAACAGCACACATACCTCCCTCATATACTGATAACGGCTGGAAGTAGTTTGAGAGTAGATGATTAAATAAACAGTAAATTCCACATCATCAAGGCAGGATCCAGATTTGTATTTGTATCTGATCGTGCACCATCATAAAAATGAAGCGTTGTTTCCGGAAAAATTCGTATTATGTGAAATTCTGAGAGCTGGAGTAAAATATTAATGCACATGCTTTTAAACCGAGGGTTCTCTGAGTTTTCCTGGAACCTCTGAGCTGTGCGACGGCTAAGACAGGAAAGCAATCTCGGGGGAAAAAACAAGGTGGAAACACTCAAACCTACGAGTGCCTCTTTTCCTGTTGACCGATAAGCACCAAACTTTTTTTTTATTTTTCCTTTTCTTTCATTGAAAAGGAACTGAATTGTTTAATCTACCTCCGGATTTGTCCTCCCGCATCAACACGCAGCTTTAAAGGGTCAGCGACCTGCGGGGGGAACCAAAGCGGGTGAGATGGCGAGCAGACCGGATCTCTGCATCGGGGAGGCGAGACACACACAAAGCGAGTGGCTGAGCGCGCCAGCTTGGCCGGCCCCCCAGAGCTCCAACCTGGCGACCTCCGCCGTGTGGCCACTTCCTGAAAGGGGAAGCGGGGCGGAGCAGGAGAGGTCGCCACAAAGGGCGCGCTGCAGAGCTCAGCCCTCCGCCAAGGCCGAAGCCAAGTGCAATACACTCTTCCTTGGCCTGTGCCGATGGAGCTTTAGGGCTGGCCAAAAAAAGTTCCTCACATTTTTTTTAAGAAGAAGGTCAACATTTTGCGGTCAAATATGTGATTGTGTTTTTTTTAAGGGTCTCGGTCTCCTCTTGGAATTGAAGCCATTTTTACTCAGCACGCCCCCTGTACAGAGTGGATGAGGACGACAGATGTAAACCAAAAAATAGGCTTAATTGCTTGAAAATGAATCAAAATAGCTGACAAAGCAACAAAATGCAAAATGTTCAAGAAAATTATTCAAAAATACTGTTAGAAACAAACATTAATAAGTGCGACAAGAAACTTAAGTGTGATATTTTCTAGCATCACTTCACATTTTCTCATCAATTTTGTTTTTCACCATAAAATTTGAACTTTTACAGACTTGTGTTCAACTTTTAATAACTCAACAAAATCTGAGGCAGAAACACCCGGCACGAATTCTGTTAGAAACGAGATAAAACTGCTTCTTATGCCACGTATCAATATTCTGGTATCAGGCTTGTTGATTTGTACTGCAGTGGAGCATCACTGCTTGGTACGCCAGAGGCCTCAGGTGTTTCTGACTCGGAGCATCTGCGAGATGGGCGGGACGCTGAAATGGCAACGACACATAATAGCCTCTTTAATGTCACTAGATCTATCTGTTTTTACATTATGCTGTTTTATGTGTTTACTGGTGCAGAGATTCGATCAATGAAAGCACAAACGCATCAAATAATTGTCTCGCACCCTCGCCGTCGACACAATACATTGTTTGTTATAGCTTCGTAAAGCCGTATCACAAGTTGTTTAAAATGAATGCGCAACCCGGGCTGTTTGCATATGCATGCTGCTGTAATGACATGATTAGTTACTGTGGAATAAAGACAGGAAAAAGATAAATGGAGTTGGGATTTCTGCAAAGTCACCACACATTTTGCATTCCTCTCACGCACGCCACGGCATCTCGAGATCTGCGGGTAATATCTTGATAATTAACGGCGGGTGCAATCAGGGTTCTTCAAATCTTAACTGAGTGGAGAACACATCGCCGTCCCGCTGTGAGGTGACAGTGCTAAAACGCAGCACGGCTTCCAGATGACCCCCCCCCCACCCCACACACACACACACACACACACACACACACACAAAACAAAGGGAAATCCTCTGGCGGCTTCTTAAAACAAAACACGAGACGAATCATTAGAAGAAGCCTCAGGCAATTCCTCTTGAGGGGGAATAAAGAGGAAAATATTGTTTGTTGGCTCTGAAGGAACCACCGGACGCTACATCAATTATCTTTCAAGGAATAATAACTTCCTTGATCTTTTCTTCTTCTCCTCCTTCTTCTTCTTCTTCTTCTTCCCCCAACCAGGTTTCTTACATTGCGTAATGAGTCTTGCACGCTTTCTGCCAAGTTTCGCTGTGGGGATTTCATTGTTTGCTCTTTTCTATCTAAGCTCATTTAAATGGCTTTAAATAGCTGGTTGTAAAGGGAAAAAAAAAACCATGATGATGGTGATGAAACAAAAAAAAAAATGTAAATAAAAAATCAGTGCCTCATCATTTTTTTGACGTTTGTACATGAAGCCGTAAATTCTCAATGAAACCGAGAAAGATTAATGCTGTTTTCCAGGTTATGAGTGGGGATTTTTTTTAAGCACAGATCGGGTTGCATTTTCATTAAAATGTCGTACATCAGCCGGAAGTTTATTTTCCGAAATAGCCCAATAATGCAGATTATTGTTTTTGTGAAATATTTAATGTCGCATAAATCACTAAAAGCGTATCTGGTATTAGACCCGGTAAGATCATTTCTTAAGCTTCTGCGGAAAAACGACAGCTTCTTTTCATTCTCACCCACTCCTGGCCTTTATTTTGCCTGCTTTCCTTCTGCTCTGTCTCCTCCTCCTCCTCCTCCTCCTCCTCCCCCTCTCCTCTTCTCCGGGCTGAAAAGAGACAGGAGGGAAGCCGAGAGAAAAGAGGTGTTGGGAGTAGAAGACAGGATGAGAATGAACAGAATAGTCGAGACCTGACAGGGAGTACGGGGGGATAAATAACTGTGGGATGACAGAAGAAATTAAGTATGACATTGATATTTGACAGAGAGAGGAAAGCACAATCTGCGCCAACACAAGATGGATTTGCTGTTTTCCTCTTTTCCCTTTCTCCTGTCTTGTGATTCCTCCCTTTTTCCCTGTTTTCCCGTATAAACCTTTATGTCCACCTCTTCTACCGGCGCCGTGCGACATTTTCTCCCAGCCTCCCTCCTCTACCTCGGTCTAACCTTTTTTTTTCTCTCCTCCATCCTCTGACTCTCTCCTTCCTCTCCTCCTCTTCCTTTCCCTCCCACTGTTTGATCTGTGGTGGACGTGCCTATTCGCTGCTACATCCCATTTAGCCCCGTTACCGTAGCCACAAGGTAATCGGAGCTGCAGCCACGACCGGCACAGCCAACATGGGCCGGGAGGGGGGTCCTGTGTGTGTGTGTGTGTGTGTGAGTGTGTTTGAGTGGGACAGCAGCTGCTACACGTGTGGTACAGTGTTTATCGGCGCACGCAGAGCCGAAAAGGATAACAGCACAGAGAGGGTAGGGTGGTGTGACACATACAAACCAGGCGTAGGTGAATATGTCACGGCCGCTGGTGCGCCCAAGCACGAGATGTTGTATGGAAACGGGCAGAGAGCCTCAAACAACCCCAGTTGTGGTTCACCCATGCTGGAGCAGTCGGTGGTCCAGACAATGGTGGCAACACAGCGGTCAAAACACACATAACACGGGCCAATTGTGCCTTTGTGTTGGATTGTACCGTATTTCTATCTATCTATCTATCTATCTATCTATCTATCTATCTATCTATCTATCTATCTATCTATCTGTCTATCTACCTACTTACCTACTTATGGTATCATCGAAACTATGGTAATCTATCTATCTATCTATCTATCTATCTATCTATCTACCTATCTACCTATGGTATCATCGAAACTATGGTAAT
>CAESWR010001200.1:186271-204029 GCA_903171835.1 Mullus surmuletus
ACACACACACACACACACACACACACACACACAAACTTGTCTCATCTTCAGTGTTATCTTTCTTCTTCATCACCCCCCTCCTGCTCTCTGCTTCGGTCCCTCGCTCAGACAAGTGGGTGTGCTCTCCACTGTCCTTCCCCAATCTCCCTCCTCAGTGTGTGTCCACCGCTACCATGGACACAGCACACACATACACACACACACACTAACACACACACAGCCACACACACAGTTACAGCCATGTCTTCATTACTTCAGAGGACATTACCTTTTCGTTCATTCCTTTCCTCGAAACCTACCACAAAAAACCCTTAATTCCACCTCAAACCACCCTGGAATGGAATGGTTTCAGGGAATATTTTGTGTGATTTATGTCAACATGACCAACACACACACCTCTCTTCTCTCCGGTTCAATATCCTTCTTTCTTCTTGTCTTCCTCCACCTCGTCTCCTGCCAGTCATTTCCAGCGTCTCGTCGTGGCCTCCTGCTTACTGCTCATTTATTACAAAGCGCAGGAGGGGATCGGAAAGGATGCGGGTCAGATGAAGGAGGGGGGGGGCGTGCGCTAACTCAAATAGGGGCCTATCTTCATATCTTTGTGTGTCTGAATGTAAGAGTGTGTGCTTTGGGTATTCTCCTTCTGGCATGGAGGGATATTCAGAGATATCTACTTCTAAATGGCACAATTAATTAGACACAGATATGAATGATAAAGAGCTAGCTGGCAAAAATAGTGACGATACAATACAGCTGCATAATACAAATCTATTGTCGACACATATTATGATAATTTTTCTTTTTCCTATTCTTCACTGAGCAGATAGTGGATGCATGTTTCGATGCATTTGCGATATAAGTCGAATCATTTGGAGTGTAAACCACTGGTTAAACGGCCTCGACCCCCTCCCAACAGCACTTTAGCGCCCTCCGGAAACCACTACGACCACTGAAATATTGAGGTGTTTACAAAAATCCCTGCCTCTCACTCCCTTCATGTTTGCCTCCTTTGGCGGGCTGCTCTCCTTTCCCTCCATGCCCTCTGCTGCCAATCATCTGCCAGAAATTATGCAAAACTTCCTCTTAAAAAACAGCTGCATTCGGGATTCGCGGCGCTCAGCCCCTCCCCTCCCTGCCTAAAAATGAATGACCTCAACTTCATTTGGAGGAGCAACATTTCACACCAATTCACGCCCACTCCGACTCTCTTCAGCATCATTAAAGCTTGACCTGACAGGGAGGCGTGGTGTGCGAGGTTGAAGGGTGTGTGAGTGTGTGTGTGTGTCCACTTTTTGGTGTCCTCGCTTGCTTGTGTGTGTTAAAGTCAGCGTGTGTCAGTGGGCTGACATGACCGCGGCAGCCTGTGCGCGTGTGTATGTGTGTGTCAATGTGCTTTCAGAGGGCATGTGTGTAAAACAATGCAGAGAGAGAGAGCGAGAGAGAGTGCAGTTTCTGTATAATGGGCGGACATTAACTTTCTTTTTCAACCCTTCAACCTTGAACTGAACGGAGCCGGAGCTGTGTGCTGACCCCAGCTGAGCCAACAGAAGATATTTCTAGACGGGAAGAGGCACAGGTCCTCTGCCAGAGCCGGGACCACGCATTTCTGTGTTGCTTTATATATTCAAATGTAACTTAATCACCCTGCAGATTGTGTTGCAGCGTTTCTTTGCACGCTTCATTGATGCCGCGTACACGACTGCCTGCCATAGATATGTTATATATTCCTAATTCCTCAAAAGACATCCACTTGGACTTATTACTGATTTTGTTTGATTATGAACACAGTTGTTGCATAATGTATCACCACCTAATACATTCAACAGAAGGAGAGCCTTCTGCTAAACACTCAGAAACCAATTACATCACCTGCTCACTGATGTTCCCGGATCCATCACTCCGAAAAGTAATACAGAGCATTCATTTCACATCCTCAGAGAACATCTCTGAGGAAAGGAGGTAGTCACCTAAACACAGCTGCTATGTCTAACATTCATCTCATTTTGAATAGCAATGGACAATGGTACGACACCATTGTTCACTCTCTATACTAAGTCTACAATGCTTCATATGTATCACACTTGAAGTAATATGTTCTTTGCCAGGAAACCATTGCAAGACAATGATTCAGTCATATAATCAAAGCACAATAATATGCCCGTATTATTACCAAAAGAGGGTGATTGTCTACATGGCGCTAAATCTAATTGTGACATTGAACATGATCTGTAAAGGAAACTTGAACTTGGGGTGGTGCACAAATCAACTTTACAGAAAAACAACAATGTGATGCGCACACTGGACATAAACCAATTTTTATAATTTCACAAAGAAAGAACAGATGGACGCACAGTAAGTGAGGAATAAGGATAAAGAACAAACAAAGAAAGAAAAATAGATAAAGAAAGAGTGAAGTCTTTGCTGAAGATGCATTAAAAGTGGGCGAGGCCAATTAAAGCCGCGCGTGTGTTTGTGTGTGTGTGTGTGTGTGTGTGTGTATGTGTGTGTGTGTGTGTTTGTGTGTGTAGGTAGGAAGCAATCAGGTGGCCGAGGACCGGCAGGAAGACGCTGCTCATTCCACATGTAGCTGGCACGACTTACTGACGCAGGCAAGTAAGCAAACACAGATGGTAAACCTGCATCAGCTGGTGTTCGCAACTGTGTGTGTGTGTGTGTGACCAGGTGTGTGTGTGTGTGTGACCATATTGTATGGAGGAGCGTCATCCGCCTTCAGGAAATCTTCCCTTATCAACCGGTGAGTGAGAAATAACAGCCATCTGATCTCTCAACAGGCTTGTACTGCAGCACTCGCCGATGTGTGTGTGTGCGCGGGATGTGTGTGTGTGCGTGTGTGTGTGTGTTTGGGGAGGGGTGGATTGGGGGTGTCAGCTTTTCCATCACTGGTCCTTGACAGTGGGGTGTCAGAACTCACTGACAGCTGACCCACACTGCCTGCATAACTAATGAGTCCATGCACACACACATAAACACACACACACACACACACACAGAATGTATCCACTATTCATGGCACCACTTCCCTATTCCGCGCTTCCCTTTTCCTGTCTTCACACTTAATATGTGTCCTTCCTGTGTGCACATTAGCGATAGTGCACGTGTGTCTAGGTGGACAGCTGCGCACCACCGGCCTTCCGTCCCTCCCCGTGGACGCTTCACACTGTGCAGGTGTGCACCGGCTCTCCTCTATATGTCCTACACACACACGCGCGCGTGCACACACACACATGCACGGCTGACGGAAGAGAAGGTGACAGCTAAGAAGGAGCGAAATCGGTTTGTAAAGAGTGTGAAAGGGAGGAAAGAAAAGTGGGAAATACAAAATCATACATGTCCTTCTACTTTGATCCTGTCATCTGTCTATAATAGAAGTGGCGACACTGGAGGCGGCATATTGAAGTTTCTGGTGGAAGAAGCAGAGTAACATCTTCCTCTTACACTTCACAATGTCAGCGTGGAAGTTGTTTCACGATTCGACTGTACTAGAATGGCTGCACGGACGGAGAGATTATTTTATTTCCTCAGCAATGCACATAACCATGATGTATACTGAGCCAAACTTCCTCGTAAAATATGAAATATATTTCAAAGGCTCTCAAATTAATTTCTTTGCTTTTTACTGTCACGCCCTCGTTACACTCGATCGTACAGTATGAGGAACTGTACTGTAGCACCAGACCTCTGATTGTGACTAATCTTTTTCCACTGCGCTCCATAAACCATCAAAGTTTCCACATGCCTTGATGAATTTGCAAAGACGGCACTGTAACCCTTTCAACTTCAGCTTCTGATATGAAGACCGCTTAATTCATTAATGAATAAATATGTAAATCCCTTTCAACTGCTCCGATACATGACATTTTGAAAGAGAATAACAAAGTGAAAGAGACATTTATATTGAGGCTAAAGCAAAGAATCGGGAATTTTCCAAAAAGCCAAGATGAAAAAAAAATCATTTGATAATAATGAAATATGTGAGAAAGACGGCAAACATGCACTGTATGGATTCAAATGTGCTCAGTACAGGAAATTCATTGCAAATATCAAAGGTCCAAGGGAATGTAAACGTTGTGGGATTTTTCTTTTTTGAGTGCACTTTGTTGTTTGAGCTCATTAAGAATACAGCAAGAGCTCCCATCACTCAGGCCTGTGCAAGCATCAGCTGGGATGCAGGCAACAACCTCTGTGCCTCTGCATCGAAGCCAGCGAGGACGTCACCACAACTGCAGTTTCTCAAATGGCCACACGAGGCAGGGCTCCCCTATTAAAATAATGGTGGAAATTTGTTTCACCGTCAAACCAACTTCAACAGAGCTAAATGCAATCACGGCTGGGGACCGTTGTTTTTCAGAAATTCAGCAGCTGAGAGCAAAAAGTTAAAAAACAAAAAAATAAAAATAAAGTCTAATTTTTAGGGTTAAGATTATTGCATCACATCACCAGAGGCAGAGAACCAGCCTCGCAACGCTTAGAAAAACGATCACAGCTTTCAAAGAAGACAGACGTTTATCACTTCTCTATCTTCCTGTCTGGTTGTGGCACGCATATTCATACCCCCCACCCCCAGACACACACGCACACACACACACACTCTGATGCCAGTCTTTCCAGTGAGGGCAGAGTCAAGTGTTCCGTTGATGTTTTTCTCTCCTCATGCATATTAATGAATCACGCTCCCCATCAAAACACATTCTCATTTAAACAGACACCTGCAATCCTAAATTCACACACAGAGAGGAATGCATGCACGCACACACCGATGAAATTGCGCGCAAACTCAAACTTCAAAAAAAAGAAAGAAAATGCCATAAATCCCTTAATTCTGTCATCTGGAGTCATCACTGATTTCATTTTACCAAAGTGATTAAAAGGTGATATATAATGTTTGTGTCACATAGTGGCCTGTGAAGTGTTTTTGACAAAGAACAAACTTTGGAGGAGATGAGAAGATGAATAAAATAAGACTGTTTGGGTTGATACAACGTTTCAATACCACATTTATTTCCAGCTACGGTGAGAGCAATAATTTGTCTGGTGAAAAAAAGCACAGAGATAGATTATATGGGGTGTCATTTTGTTACAATTTTTAGAAACACAAGAGAGCAGCTGAGGAAGCATTAGACCAATCTTCACCTAAAGACGGAAAAAAAACAAAAAAAACCGAGCAGACCAACTTTGGTGCAGGGAGTGGGAGAGTTGGTAAACGAGACAGCAGAGTGCTGTACTCAGATTTGCAGTCAATTAAGTTGGATTTAGTGGGCCCATGATAAGATCCTCACTTACTGTGTGTTTTCATATTGGACCAGGGGTACAGGTAAGCCCTGATGCTTTCCTCCTCTTTCTCCCACCGCCTCTCTCATCTCTTTGTCTTCCTTGATCGCCTGTAGCTGTGATGCGTCTCGCTGAGAGTGGCTGTGCAGGTTCACTGGTGGAGCAGCGAGAGCCACCTGTAATCAAAACCTACACCGCGGGGCAACTAACAAACAAAATGCTTTATTACGGCGGAGGTGACCCGTGCCGATGTGTGCATGCTCACGAGAACACTGAGGCAAAAATATGTCATGATCCAAACTACATGTTAACTGCACTGTGATTACTAATCGTGTATTAGAATTGGACATGACAAGTCAGCAAATCATTTCAATGCAAATTAAAGTTGGGCAGATGAATATTTGCTAAGAGGAAATAACATCCCATAACCATTAAGTCATTTTTCTCTTCTTGGTGGTAGCTGTTTCGTTTGTCTACCATCTGCCCTCCAGCCTCCCTCCTGCTATACGATTCAGAACAACATATGCTAACATATTATAAAAAAAGAGTAATTCCTTCCCATCAGGCAGTGACAACATTTCACAAAGAATGTGGATCACACTTATTACCACCACATAAAATATGTGTTATTTCGACACTGAAATGGGATAAAATCCTCATGCATTTGTTCAATGAGTGACACTGCATTCAAATACTCAGAAAAACTACTCATGGATCTTCCCCTAACAACACATTCACATGTATAAAAATTGCAATAAAAAAAGATATTGGAGAAGGATGAACCTTCTTCCACAGCTCTACAAACTGCACAGGAGCCAGATCTAATCAGATATACAAACATTTCGGCAGCCCACACCACCTTGGACCACAGGCTGGATGCCACCGCTGACCACAGGGATTGCTGTGTGTGGCCTTATTGAGGCGGAATGACAGGGCAGATAGTAAAAAAGACATTGCTGAGTCTGAGTTCACAGACAAATTGGTAAAGTCATCCAGGATTACACTGTAATTTGACACATAACCCACAGTACTGACAACAAATCGTGTCATCTTAGAGCACCGTAGAGATGGGATGACAAGGAATTTGAATAATTACTCACTGCTGAGTACAGCTTTATTTTGGTCTCAGAGTAAATAATGCTCAGTGGAATGCGTGAATCACAAAGCTGAATTAAAAAACAATTTAGTATTTGTTGGCACGAGGTCTAAACTACGGTGCATATTCTTATCATACACTGCTGAGTGCGGGTTTAAAGATCCGGACGGGCGGTAACCTGATACAAAGGCTGCTCTGCGGATCGGAACATACTACCTTGCGTTCTAGACAAAATGTTCATGTATCGCTGAATGTGGTTTAGTTGAGTCATTGGAAAAGCACATATATTGCTGAGTTGACCTCGAAAAAACCCCTCCATAAAAATCTGAAAGAGTTTTGTGGTGTCAGAGACACTATCTTACATTACAGACTGGACTTTGCTTGGACAAACTGAACTCTGAGGTCCTACATCAACAGGCCAGATCGACTCTCATTCAGAAAAAAAAAACCCTCTCTCGGTGTAATTGGGGGGATAACATTACAAAAACATTGAGCAAACATCTAGAGGACAGAGGGTAGGAATGTCAGATAACATTACACACCGATTGATTTTTTTCTCAAGCAATGGAGAAAAACAATGAAGTAGCCCACAGACGGAGTTCAGTGCTGTTTAGCCTTAAGCTGAAGTGATTCATTTTATCTATAAGATACAAAGTCAACCTTTTATTTAATTGTAGGTCTATTTTTGTTGCATCCTTGGCCTACATCGTGCCTCGATGGTATACAGTGGTCAAATGAAAGTCCTTTGGTTCACAGACCTGGCAAGGGGCTGTTGTACAAAACACTGTGATGTGCTTCCAGTTTCTGCTGAGCCAGTTGCCTAAAGATAGAGGCATCAGTGTCTGTTCAACGCGATGTGCGGTCACTGCTTTCCACAACCCACATCATCTGGCGGTATATGAATTAGTCGACCACATGCAGCCCTGGAGCACTAATGACCATTGGAAGAAAAGCTGTAAAGGAAAAAAATAATAGCGTTTTCTTTTGTAGTTTTCTCCATACAGGAACCAATGCAAGTGGCCACCAATGTATCCACACTCCCACAGGTCAAATGAAAGGGTCTGTGACATTTTTTGGGGGGGGGGGGCAAACACTGGTGCTTCTGTATTGTCGAGACGAGAGGAGCTAACCAGCGAGAAGCCTCGGCAGTGGAGAGAGCAGAGTTGCTTCGCTGCAATTTGTCTCCTCTTGATTAGCCAGCTGCAAGTGACCCCTCGCTGTGGCTTGGGAAGCTGACTGAAACACATACACACACATACACTCACACAACCAACCCTGAAAAACACAGGTTGTCCAGCAGCTACTCCAGACAGCAGTGCAACAGACCTCACTTTTGTCTGCCATCAAAGATAAAACCTGTGTTTCTCTTATCTCGCCCCCTCACTGAGCAAGAAGACAAAGTGATAGGAAATTGGGACCCTGGAAGTTAGAATGTGAGCGGTTCCTCTGTCACCTGAAACTGAGCTCTGGATGCAGGACAAGGCACCAGTGTTCCCAGCACTCCAAGGCCAACCGAGTACTGCGGTTTGACAGTTGCTCTTTCCCTCGAGTGACGTGATGCTTTGCAAACCAAGCAAGATTTTGTGAGTGGTGTGAAAAGATAGCATTTTTTTTCCTCACCAGCACCAGTTTGAAACTGTCAGGAATAAACTATTCTCACTTGGCCGATGTTGCATCCTTAGAGCCCCACACACTGTCTCACCTCTGCCATTCACTGCTTCTATTTAAAATCAAGTCAATCTTACTTATCCAGCATATATGATAAAAACAGAAATACAAGAGGATATAATTTCACAGACACCCAACAAATCCCCATGTGACCAAGCGCTTAGCAACTGAAGCAAGGGAAAAACTCCCTGTGACAGAAGAAGCAAAAGCATGACTCGGGGTGAGCAAGGCCAGCTGCCTCAACCAATTGTGTTGGGAAGAGAGAGAGACAGGATTAATGGGGAGAGAGGCATGTAGAGAGAGAAAGTAGGTATGGAGGTATAGAAAGAAAGAAGGAGGAGGGAGGGAGGAGGTACAGTGAGGCAGACATGGAACCAAGTCACACAAGTGAAAGTCAAGTCCTGTAATAGGTCAAAGTCAAGTCCAAGTAAGGTCACCTCATTTGACCTGCACAATCTGATCTTAATAAAGTGAAAGAACAAAGATATTAGTAATTGTCACTTAACGTCATTGGCCAATTTATCCAATCAGAGGACAAACATGTCCTCTGATTGGATAAATTGGCATGTCTGATTGACAGGGTATTGATCCATTCATGACAACACCATTCTCAGCCTGCACTCATACCGGGTAATATTGATATTAATTTTTGTCTTTATATTAAAACTGAAAACACAAAATACAAAATCATTATTTCACAAGCTATTGTGAAGCATTTGTTAGCATAAATGCTACACCCTAGCAAACAGCAGCATCTCCACTGCGCATAAACAAGCCATCAGCCACCCACCCTGCGAACCAAGGACCTCGCCGGCCAGTCAACAAATCCGAGCCAGTCTCAATGTGCCCCCGCTCCTCCCTGGAGGGATCACAGTGGTCTCAATACATCTGTCCACATCCATCTGTCCATCTGTCCGCCTGTCCCTGTGTGTGTGCCTCCATAACCCTCTACATCCCCTGTGTCCAATCAGCTCATCTGACCCAGTCAGACAGTGGAAGCACCAGGTGCCAGATGCCCAAGTATAATTGGCAGGCCAGGTTATTTCTAAAGACTGTATTGTTGGGGTCTGACAGAAAGCTCTCTCCACATCATCGGCACAGTTTAGGTTTTTCTGATGCTTCGATTTAGTTGTGAATCCCTTTGTGGTGGTGGCGCAATAACCCATAGGGAAGCGATTAACTGACCAAGACAAACTAAGTGCATCATAATATGTGACATTTACCACTACAGTTCAGCTCTCATGCAGCGTGAGGCTCTCAGTGTGGGCTGTTTGAGAGCCAAAGCAATGCCAACTCAGCCTTATGTCTCCAAACTGAATGATATCCAACAGGACCCCAGATAATACGCGGTGCCAGCTTCAACTCTGTTTTCTGCTTTCATTCAGTCTATGTCTGTCTCACTTACACTGCTTGCTGTTTTTCTGTCTAATTGTAATTCCGTCCATGTCGTCATCAGTGGTGTGCATGTGATAGCCAGACCCCCCTGTCTAACCTCTTATGTATTCTCTCAGTACATCCATCCCTACTAACACACACACACACACACAAACAAACATTAGGGCATTTAAAATCCTTCATTAGCATCTTCTGAATTACTTATATTTACAGAGAGCCGATTTCTTTTTTCAGAGTCTTAACAAGTTTTGAGGACATTTGAGGACACCAAAGTCCACCGTCACACACATACTTGCACAGGCGAGAGGCAATCCGGTGTCAGTTTGACCCATAGCTTGGCTGAGACAATGCCAAAGCGAGAGTGCCAGAGTAATCCAGCCATTAAACATTAATGAAGGCCATTAATGAGGGAGGTCTAGCTGGAGAAAAAAACACCCAATGACAAAGACTGCAGCAAAACAGGCTGCTTGCAACTTGTCTATATTAATCACCGTCCTACCAGACAGCAGCAAACTCACTCTAATGGAGACCCCAAGGGATTTAGACCCATGACTAAACTATAGACCGCATGTGTGTTTTCTTGATGTTGCTTGTTGTATAGTAGGGGGCACGTCCTGTCCCCCGATGAATTATCATAAAAACAGACTGCAGGTGTTTGCAGGTGAACATAGACATTATGGCAAAGATGAGGGACAGAAGTAGGACAGGTAATTAACCGGATGTATTAGTGACATTGATTTACTCGCCAGAAAAGTGTACAATTTCACCTGGTATTTAATAATTCCAGGAAGCTCTTCGCAACCTCTTGCCATGAAGCCGCGGTGATATTTGTTAGGAGTCGCGCCAGGAAGAAAGAATGCTATTTTCCATTTCTTCCTTTGTTTTTTTCAAATGTCAGACAATTAGGACTTATTATCATGATGAGAAATAAAAGTGTGACAAAAATTGTATTTGTTGCTCTTTGGCGGCTCGCTGGGGAGGAATGGGACGATGTACCACAGGTCATTCACAACGCGCAGCAGAGACGGGTCTTGATGTACGCCCTTCATGTTGAGGCCTCTTGCTCAGCAGCAGTTTGACATCACAGTCTGCCCTCTGCAGTGTTAACACAGCTTGCCATGAATGTTTCACCTTGTAGTCACAAACACACACACACAGTCGCAACACTGCACAGTTCCAGTCCAGTCCCCAGAGCTGGAAAGTTGGCCTTTATATCTCTATACCCGACTTAATTTGAAAATAAAGTGAATTTACATCCCACTTAAATGTGTCCAGTTGCTTTTCTGGCATTCGCTGATATTGTTCAGCACAATCGACCCAATCGGATCCCTTCATCAGCACTAAACGAGTGTCCTTCTGGCAGACCACAAGCCGTTGAAGTCAATTAGGAAGAAGCCAATGTCTGCGGTCTGCCCAGCGGAGCCACATACTCCTCAACAAAAACATTCGCCAACCTTTGTAACCCTCAATAATGGAGGCTACGATGTATAAGTGGTTAAGACCCATCCAGCCATTATCTTCTGCCACTTCAGGGCCGAGCTACGAGGGCGGCAGTTTCCAAGACCATCATGTTTAACCCTTTATCCCTCCCTCTTTGATGTGGTCGATGGTGCTTTCCAGCAGCACTTACTTGCCTAAACTTTGATGTCATTGTATCTGGCTGAGCTGAGGATAATTTCTGAGCTGCCTTCCCAGTTTTTACTTGGATAAACCTAATGCCGACCCATCAGTGCCCTTTTCTAGCTATAATGATGGTGAGGGATGGTGAGTCTGTCTCTCATTGGTATTGGTCTAAAACCAGTCTTAAGACCATTTTTTGAAACTCTTGGTTTTATCTTTGGCTCAAATGCATTTTTTCTCAGTATTCTCTTGGTTTCAGACTGAGTGGACCCGGCTTTTAGTTTTCTTTCTTAATCAACACCATTAGAGACCACCACCACCATGCTGTAATACTGTACTGTGTGCCATCTTTGTTGATTTGTTGCATTGTGCCACTTAAAGGAAATAATGCAGGCTATTATTGTTGCCGTCTAATCTATTGAAATTAGAAAAAAAAAATCAATTTCTGTAAAATTTTTTTATGTATACAGTCTTGTTCTTGTCTCAGTTTCCACCTTCAGATGTCCTGGTCTTGTCTTGGTTTTGAACCCGAAATGTCTTGGTCTGTCTCTTCTGACCCTCAGATGTCTTGGTCTCAAACCCCAAATGTCTTGTTCTTGTCTTGGTCTCGAACCCCAAATGTCTCGGTGCCCTGTGGTCTTGGTAAAGTCTTCGTCTTTGTTTATACGGTCTAGAGAACATCACTATCAGAAAATGGTCTCGACATCAGTGTTGTCCTGCTGCCTCAGGGGGCCCCTCTTCTATTTGTGTACACTGTTTACTCTCTAATAGTCATTAAATAATCAATATATTTCATTAAGGTGGTCCAGAGCCAAGTGTTTTGGTTAGTGTCGAGATCTATCTTTACTCTCTTATCCACTAGTTGGACCATTACCCAATTGAATGATGCAGCTGTGAAGTTCTTTCCATCACTCTATCACATCCACCCTGCGTCTGAACACAAACTCTTCTTTTGCTCATTCTTCATGAATTTCTCTTGCTCGCTGACACTTGTTTCGCTCCTGCAATGTCTCATTTCCATCTTCGCTTTCTACTCCTCTTCTTTTATCCTGTCTTTCTGTCCATGCTAAGTATTGGTAATTATATTAGCTCGCCCTACCCGATGAAATATAGTTTCAGTGACACAGACTCTGTGTGTGTGTGTGTCAGCGTGTTTGTGTGGAGTTGATGATGGAGAGGCTGTCTGCATTTTTAATAAACACAACACCGCAACGCCCCACACGCTAACTGCCTTAGCATCGAACCTCACACACACATAAGTACACACATAAACACACGCAGAGGCATCTGCCAAGACTGGGCTCAAACTTGCAGGGAATTTATGTACAAATAATTACTTTTTAATAGCCAGTAATGTGATTTCCTGCCAAAGAAATATTCAAATGCATCTCAGGCAGTCCAGTATATTATCTGCCTGGAGCTACAGATGCGACATAGGGGAGACGGCACAGGAAAGACAGATTATTGTTTGTGTGATAATAATTATTTTACCCTTGTCATCTGCTGAGGAAAATGGGAGATAATGCCTTTGTCTCTCTGTCTCTTTCCTCCACTTTCTTCTCCCTCTTTACAGACTTTCTTTCCCTGCTCTGTACTTTCTGAGCTGTGGTGCAGCTTCTCACTAGCAAAGTCTTTTCTCTCGGCACAGATGCACTGCTTTAAATAGGTATCTTACGTTTAAAGGGGGAAATGAATTGTCCATGCATATTCCTGTAGTACTTGCTGTATCACACAAAAGCATGTAAATTATCCCAAACATCTGGCTGCAATATGGTATCCAGTGACATATTTGATTGTGATTTATGTTTTCATTATGATTCATTAAAATGTAATTAAAAAGAGCACCATTCAGGGCAAAAGGGAAAATTGTGCTTTGCGAGATTTCCCTTGTTTTTTAAGTACTGTATAAATCATGGTCAACCAAAATACAAAGTCTTCCCTTTATTGACTGAAACAAGTTGTACTCCCAGTTGTGTTTTGTTCACAGTACTAGTACATCCACCATCTCCAGCTAGCTTCCTTCTGGCACGCCCACTGCACAGGAATTTCAAAATCGTTGCTTAGAAAACTATTAAATCGAGTATTTGATTATTTTCAGCCAAGTTTTGTAAGTTCTATTTTGGTTGAATTTCTTTCATTTTTACACATATTTGAACACCATCATCGAGTCCAAGGCAAATGGGATTCGCATTCCAAAAGTCCAACACACATGCAGCTTCTTTCATTGGTCACTGCTTTTTGTGAGTGTGCTTTTTGCTTATTTATTGTTAGAAAAGCACCGGTTGATTTAGAACCATCATAGAAACCCCAAAGACGAACCTCTGGGATGGACGAATAATTAGCATGAGGCTGCGCAAATACGCTTGAATCAGCTGCTTGAGGTGTTTGAGTCAAAATGTATTATCAATCACTGTGAACCCGTAATTACAAATCCTGTGAAGATGAGAGCCGGCGAGAAACACTCGTTATATTTGAAATGAAAACGACAACACGCAATCCCTCTCGCTTGTTTTACTCCCCTCTCTGTTTCTCTGCCACACACACATGTGCGCACACACACGTGCGCACACACACACACCAGGGGTTCAAGGTGTCACAGGTAAGTGACGACAGATGTAATGCCTTGAATTAATTTCTTGCATTAACAGTTGACACCTTCCCTCCAAGTTCAAGTGCCTAACACCATGTATGTGTGAGTGTGTTTGCAGGCTGAATCCGTGCTGCAATCCCCTTCGCGCCACCCCCCGCCCAAGTGTGTACGCATGTGTGCAAGGCTTGGTTAATGACCTCTGAAAAGATGAGCCCGCTCAAACTACTCAACCTCAGGGAGTCTAACCAATTGCTGTGCTCTGTGAGTGTGGATGCATGTATGTGTGTATGTGTGTGTGTGTGTGAGTGAAAAAGAGAGGGTGTGTGTGTGTTAAACACCAGCTAACACACTGCTCTATCTAATTTGCACAAACAAATCAGAGCTAAGTTCAGAAACAGCCAGCAGCCCACATAGACAGAGAAAAGGAAAATCAAGATTGACATGACTGTTATGTCGACGCGCAAAGAAAAAAAAAAAGTTTGCTCTTTTTTTCTCCCTCCCTCCCTCGCTCCCTTCTTCTTTGTCCATTTGGCCGTCTGTGCCATTTATTGTATGTAAAATGTGTGTACCAGCCATTGTCTGTGTGTGTGCGTCAGGGGACCGGTTACTGCTCCTGTGCCTCAATGTTCGTATGTGCCTCTATGTGTGTGTGTGTGTGTGTGTGTGTGTGTGTCCAGCAGTAGATGTGAGTGTGTGTGACAGCCTGATAATAGGACTCGCCGTGGGCCAAGCTACCTAGCTGGAAACAGACCCTATCTACCTCTGGGGGGTTTCACACACAAACGCACACACACACACACAGAATTATATCTTATCACAATGGCAGTCACAGAGAAGTCAGATCACTTACAGTCACGGATCAGCACCCAGGTCAAGCACACACAAGAACACACACACTTTGCTACCATTACCGGCTGATGTGTGATGTCAGCGGCTCACCGAAGATGATCTTTTTCCAATCTTCCCCTGCGTACCCAGGCACACACACACACACACACCAGGAACCATGAATGGCCACACTGCTCAGAAAAAATGTATAGTGATTCAGGATTAAAGGTTGAATTTAAATGTAAAATCACAGAATTAATGCAGAAGGTAATTTGAATACTATAATTTAATGGTATATTTTAAAATGCAAATACTTGATCAAGACATTTATGATTGTTTAAATCAAGAAATCAGCCACTGCCTACCGTTATGGTTGTTATGGCCACTTATCAATGTTCATCCATCTCTAATATTAGAATCTACCTTGTTGTATTTCAGGCCAGTATGTTGAAACAACAGTTGGATTTCCCATTTATCCCATTTAGAGTATATTTTAACCCGTGACAGAAGAGATCCTGTTTCCTCAGCAACCAAGGTCAAGCCCGAGCGATGACTCCCTAATGGAGACGTCTCTGAGGGTCACACCCGGGAGATAGAAGGTTTATTGTATCCTCCCAAGGGCAGATCGGCGGTCACGTGTGGGCTGGAGGGGTGGGATCATCATGACATCTTGAAAAGGTAACTGTGACTTCATGTGAAATAACCGGGGAGAATCTGGCTACGCTTGGGTGGTAACATTCAGAATCAGTCTTGCTCAGTCTTGACTTGTACTGGTCATCAATAACCGCTTTATTCTCTATTGGATTGTTGCTAATGATGGTTCTTCTTTGGGAGAAACTTATCAGGACTCTTGAGGGACACCCATCCAGGTTCTCAGTCCAGGGTGCACCAATTTCAGTTTCACTTGGGTGGTTAAAGGCACAGGTCACGTTAACAGAATATTTTCCATCATTGACCAGTATTTTAAAACTGTGCCGGACGGACATCTGTCATTTTGACAGGTTGCAATTCACACCCCGACCACTTGGTGGAGAAAAAGTTATGTATTCCTCTGCTTGCTGTGTGATAACATGGTGTGGATTCTCTGTTCAGTTTGTTCGGACTGAATATTAATTAAAAATAAATGAAAACGGAATGCTATTGAATATGTAATTATTACCATTTTAAAAATTAAAGTTACGGGTAAAAATAGATTATGACGGGATTTGTTTGACCGTGCGAGTCAAAATAACATTATTAAATTAAAAAAGTCTAGCACAACCTCTGGTCTGAGGTGATGCGAGCGAAAAGCCTGATCAACTGATGATTAAAACTGTGTTTGCAAACAGTGCAGATGACTTTCTGCATGAAATTTCTCCATGACCTTCTTCATCTCAATAGGTCAGTGGCTGCTGCGTTTCAGTCTTTTAAAACACGGTATTTCTATCGCTCAGCAGAGTGGAGTGCAATGATAAATCCGCCCTTTACGCGCCACTCCTGCTCAGCCAGTTGCTGTGTTAACTCAGGTTCCCCTTCACATGAAGCTGTTTAAAGTTTTCCACCTTGATGAGTTATTTCACCTATTCATCCGAGCTCAGGCATGAAATACTGCTCCGAATAAACACCGCTTTGAATAACAACATTTTTCAGCTGCGTTTCTTTTCATGTTAATCGCGGGTCATGGGCTTGACTTGGAGACAGCTATTCACCGGCATCAAAATGAAGGTTGGTTATGTAAATTCCAGTGTGATAGAAACTGAACGGTGTTGAGGATAAGCTTTTAAAGGGAAGTTCAACACCCAAGTCTACCGCTCCCCACGGAGCATTTAAGCATTTAGCAAGTAATTACTTTGGATTTTACCATGAAAAACCCGATGAAATGTACCTGTGCCGCAAACAGACGGGACCGGAGAGGAGCTGGAGGAGGATTTAGCAGCTGAAGATAATCAGTGAGGAGGAGCAGAGCTAAATTGAGGCTGAACATCGGAGCTAAAGTTGCGGCCAGCGACACAAATTAAGCACAATGCAGCTGCCGGAGAGGGAAAAAGGGGCCAACTAATGAGTGATGTCACTGTTTGTTCCTTCCTCGCCCCAGACGGATCTGTTTACACCAGTGAGTCACTACTGCTTTTGAGTCATACCGTTAAAAAAAAACCAAGCTCAGACTGCCGTTAGTCACATTTTCACCTGAAATTTAATGACGCAACCAACCAAAACAGAACCAGACCTCAAACATTAGAACCTTCGTAGTTTTAAGTATAGAAGCTTGTTATTCATTCTAACATCATAGTTGGATGAGTGTTTTAAGATGAACGCCTTTCAAACCTCCATTCTCTCCTCACCCGAAGCTCTCTTATTGTCTCTCACTTTGCGTAAATGACTGCATTGTAGTTGCCGCTGTCCTTATTTCATCAAAAAAATAAATAAAAAAAACTCTCCCTCTTTTATCATTTTCTCTCCTTCCCTTCTTTTTCTTCCTCCCGCGCTAATGAATCATTGCGAAGCCGGCTTTCGTCGTGCACTTCTGATGGAAGCCCTCTGGCAGGCTCACATATTGCATACATTCATCACTGCTACAATAGAAGTTATACTTTGCAGGCAAAACACCAACAAAGTCCCACACACACACACACACACGCACACACACACACACAAACAAACATAATGATGCATCCATTTACTCACGCATACGTTTGGGGATAAAAATGGAGACATGAGATGAAGCCCATTATGTAACGTGAAGTATTAGCTGAATATCAAATTTCCGGATGGGTTTGATGGGGTGAAAAAAAACAAAAAAAGCAAAAAGCTGGTACAGTACTGTGCAATTAAAAACTAATTTTGGTTACAGGTGCCTATAATCATTTTCCATAGATTCTTAAGGTTTTATCCCAAAATAGATCTGCGGAAGTAATGAAACAGATTGGTGCTAAAATGATCAAGCATAACATCTTGAATATCAAGCCAGCATTTGACAAAAAAAAGTCATTATTTGTTTATTTTTAAGGTAGTTTTGTTTAATTGTGATTCGCTATCGTAGGTTGTTGTTGCATTTGATTGGTTTTAAGCTGTTTATCAAAGGTGGGGAAACCTCAACATCCATCTCGTAGCTCTATATGAATATCAGTGAGAGATTCTAACAGGCACACACGCACACACACATACACACACATACAATGTAAAGCTCACTGGTATTAAACCTGTCACGCCTTAGAGAGCAGCGGGGACGAGACGATAACACCTGACGGAAATATCAAGCTCCGTGTGAGAGGAAGAAACTGCACAGGAAGACT
>CAESWR010001201.1:25894-43112 GCA_903171835.1 Mullus surmuletus
CTCCCTCACAGTCTGTTGCAGCATCTTGCAGAGGAGTCGATTATGATTCATTAATTTGAGTTGTTTGGCACACCGACGCTAATTGCAGCTCGGAATTCATTTACTCTTAGTTGGCACGTAATTCTGCTTCTGCTTTGCCTCATCAGATCATATCACATCATCGCTCTAAATTGGGGTAAACAGAATCTCCCGCTTCCAAATGGAGCTTCCATTTTCCAACACCCTTAAAGGTGCGGCTTGTGGCCAGTTGGATCAAGAAAAAAATGTCATTTTCGACATTTCGTTCCAAGTAGTTTCATTATTTTCTTTAACCAACAATGTAGTTGTATTGTATTAACATGCATGCAAAGCAATATTTAAAGGGCAAAATAGGTAAACAACCATAACCACAATATTAACATCATCCATACCAGAACGAATAGATAAACTTAGATGCAATTCAAATGGTATATATATTATATATATATATATAAAATAAATCGAGGTAGTGTGACAGTTAGAATTAAATTGAATTAAATTACATATAATAAATATATATAAGTAAATTACAGATAGATGAGTTGATGTTGAGGTTTCCCATTTGGAAAAAGAAAAAAATAGTCATTGGCATCATTTTTCAGGCATACAAGAAAATATTACAGTAGCCGTCCAGCCAGCAATAGTCTGAACTTTCGAACCTGAAAGCGTATGGACCCCGACACCCACCCGCCCACCACCTCTCTTTTTCACATTCTCAACACAGCCGCAGAGCTTGCAATGACAAGAGAAAACTACATCACCTCGCTTTGATATATTTTTTTAATGTATTCTGCGGGACACTGGGTTGTCAGATCACCAAACTGTCCTTGGGTTTTTTTAAAAGTTGCTCACCTGCTGTTTGAGATAAAAATGCACAACCGTAATTCGGCTTACGAAAGTGGCTGCAGACGAGCCTCGTCATTGGCCTGGATAAGTTGAGTGAAGTTTATTTTGGCGGTCATTAAGCGTTTCTGAAGTAGGACACTCGTTGACGGAGATGGAATATTGCTATTTTTGACAGTGATTCTTCATGAGATCCGCCCTCCTACGCCGTTAATATCCGCAAGACGGATGAAAGAGAAACATGCGCAGGAAATAATGAATTGAAGCTGCCAGGCATCGTGAGGAAGAACCTCAGCTCTACCTTCTAATGTAGAGGAAGGTGGGTTTTTTTTGCGGTGGTTTAGATGTTTTCGCACCATGTGTGCTGGAGGTGTGGAAGCGATATGAAAGGCCGGGTCCATGCGGAGGTTTGTGCTGTTGGAGATTACTTTTTTTCGCGGATCCCCTTGAAGCTGCAGGTCCATCAGTGGGAAAGCGAGCGGTCTTAATGGTGAAGCAAAAGCAGCTCATCATGCTCTCTGAAGCTCTTTCAAGTCCAGAATGCTGCATGTAGATGCTTTTGATCCTCCATCTCTATCAGGCCAAACAACTTCATCGCTTATTCCCTGTGTGGTGCCGGTGTTTCACATGAAATATGAAGCAGATCATGAACTCCACTTACCATAAACCCAACTAAGATCCCAGCTCGTTTGCCTTTCATGAATGTTCCTCAGGTTGTTGGCCAATTTTTGGCCAATTTTCATCCAATCTTGCTAGACAATATTACCAGTTAACACCAGGCAATGGAGAACATGTTGCAATCTCAAAATACCTGCATACACCAAAATATGTAATCATACATCCCAAATTGGTGAACAAGAGTTGCTTTGTTTCTAGATGACTTATTGTTAAGCTAATGTTAGCATTTGCTTTGCTAGTCTTAAACAAAGATCACTGGTCTGGTGTGTTTACAAAAGGCACAACACAGAAATGTAAACTCACTGGTTGGAGCATAAATATGAGCAAAAATCCGTCTGCAGTTTTGACTAAACAACCCCTCTAGCTGTGAAAACTCTGGTTTTTACCACTACAAGTAAATTATCATGCAACTCATCAACTCAACAACTCATGGAGGACCTATAAACCTTTGTTCACGCACACCAACACCAAGTTGAAATCACTTCAGCGACCGTCGCAATGAACGCACCTCTATCCAAGCCATAACTCTGGTGAAAAAGAAGACCTGAGAAATGGAGAAACAAGCATTGGCTCGGTTGTTTCTTTCCGTCAATCAGCTAAGACAACAGCCGCCGCCGCCGTCGTCGTCCGGTCCCACTGTGGGAGGTCAAAAGAGTTATGACTTGACAGAGGACCTAATCTACAAGCAAAAGGGAAGCCGGCGGGGGGATAAGAGGGGGAACGGACAGAGGAGATGAAAAGAGAGAACAGAGGGAAGCGGAAAATCAGCAATGGGAGAATGAGCAGAAAAAAATGAAGATGGAGTGAGCGGTTTGAAATGCGCCCCATGTGGAGTTTGTGATGGAGTGTTGCTGCATGGAGCACGGCTTATGCAGCAGGCAGACGCTGAATCGAAACCTCATACCGGGGCCGCTGACGCCCCCCCCCCCCCACCCCCCCCTCTGATCCACACGTCGACTTTGCCATTCAGCTCACAGTGACAGACTGGAAAATCACTGTTATTGGTGGTGATAATATTCCCGAGATGGATTCTCTTTGTCATTACGCTCATGGTTTGGGCGCCTGGAGGACAATAACATCTCCTGTCCTCCGACATCTCCTCTTTAGCGAGAGAGGTGTGAACAAAGAAACAGCTCAGCACTGTTTAAAAACAACAACAAAAACTGATAACAATTGCTAAAAGAATCACCCCAAAGTGCTGGTCGATGGACACTCTGGGTCACCTGAAGAAAATTGTACTTGCTTATTTCTTATTGTTGTTTACTGACAGAAAGGAAAGGATTGGTTGTAAAGGACTTGATTTAGACCAAATTACCATTCTGATCTGTCAGTTTTCTTAAGATTTTATCATTTTTAGGTAAGTCATTGTTGTAACATAAATGTCTGTGCATTGTCTTGTATAGGTTTTACATAATACCGCTGTACTACTCCTATTATTAAGACAATCACGGACACTACAAACTAAGCCCAAGGTAGGATCATTAACTTGGCCAAAACTAGAAAGTGGTGTTTTTGCTTCCCAGAATTTTAAACTTTTATGACTCTTAGAAGGAAATAACTCAAGGAATAGTCTGCATGGAGTGTATGCGTGGCTGCCAACAGACAGAAAGTTCCATTAAACTAAGCTGTTTCACCCCCCCCCCCACCGAAAAAAAAAAATCCTAACTTTGACCCCAAAAATGGTTCTCAAATGCGCCGTGATGATTCTGCAGTCAGTTCAGGATGAAGTCGCCGGAGGGAATATGGCGAATAAAGCCATGGGATGTAAATCAGATTCATACTGGGTGTGAAAAAGAGGATGTTTTCTGGCTTTGGGCGGCTCTGCAGTTCACATAAAAGCACTGGTTTACTCTCACTTGCACCAGCTCACATGGCCAAGGGACAAAGACTACAGTCTGACTTCAATTGCTGCCACAAATTGGAGACAAAATGTGGAGGGACATCAATAGACGGCAGAAGATCAGTCTTCTTTTTTCAAATGCCCATTTCTTTGATGTGAAATATGAACCACTACAAAGTCAGAGTTGAGCTTCTTGTTCCAATAACTCACTTGTGGCTGTGCTCCTGCTGCGTCGCACTGCACAGATCAGTAAGCTGTTTTTAATAACCTTGCTAGTGGATGCTAAAAGGGCGGGCAACTCTGCTACAATTTGTGGTCTCAGAAACTGAAGCCGTGCGTGCCGGGTTTTGCAACAGCGGGGACCAACGATGAAATTCAGAGAACAACTTTCACAAGTTCAAAAGTAAAGCAAAACATTTCCAAGCAAATAGCCCAAAGATTGCTGGATGTCTGAGGAAGATAAAAAGGGGATAACTCCTGGGAGTCCACAACATGTTACCAACAGCTACGATAGCTGTCTCATTGTCAGCGGAATGGCAGACAGACACAGATATCCGAAAAGGCTTTTACCCAATTTGACCTCTTCAAAGAGTCTCCTGCAAATATGAATTACTCCAAGTATCAGCAGCGCAAAGTAGAGCAGAGCTGTGTGACTGTATCTCAATATCTGTAGCCTGATGTAAATACGCCAATATGGAAATATGTGTACTGTGATTTGTGAATGTGTACATTCAATCCATGGTATATTTGTGTGTACAAAACTGTGCGAGTCTGTAAACAAATACAATTATAACCGTTGAGAGAAATGTAAGTACGTATTTCTGTAAATGTGCACACAGATAGATGAGTACATAGATTGTAAATGTGTACACAGATCTGCAAATGCGTGCGCAAATCTTTATATCTGCACAAATATATATACAGAAAGATGAAAATTCGTTAATGTGCATATAGATCCGCAAATGTGTAGAAAGAGCAGTAAATTTCAGCCACAAATGTGTGAAGGCATCAGTAAATGTGTACATATATGGGTAAATGTGTACATAAGAACCACAAATGTGTGCGTAGATATGTAAATGTGCACAGGAAGCTGCTTTCACCTTGTAACAGTTTCTTTGGCTTACTTTACTGCACCTTTTCTCCAAAAACGCAATGTGGGGCGGGCAAGGCGTTCATTGATGCATGACAGGAGGGAGCTCCGATGCTCACAGTGGCGGCCATGTGTTGAAATATGGAAAGATATCTGGTATGTGGACAGATTTTAGATTACAAAAATCAATACGTCTTAATATATAGAGGTTTTCTTTCTTTTTTTACATCACTTGAAACCTTTGAGAGCAGTTGGGTTTATACAGGTCAAAAGATGAAATGCAACTGCTCAGACAATCGGTGCAATCAACATGCAGGTTTGAGATAAAGACGAGCTGACCTTTACGGAGAAAAGCCCTTTCCCCACCAAAGGTCAGAGGGACACATGAAGGGTAAGCTGAGTGGAGGGGAGGACCGATGAAGATTTCACTTGTTTCCTCCTGTTTGGTTTGTTGTTTTGAGCGCCGTTGATCCGTACACAGAGTAAATACACGGATGGAGCTTCAAGGGCCAACAAATCTTGCCGTAAACGCCAACTGCCAGGTGTCTGACAGAGTTATGAAAACTATATACGGTCTAAGTTATTTTTAGGGGCTTTGAGAAAACAGCATGGAAAGTGTAGTCCTCCAGATCCACCTCTGCCCACTTCACACAGACAAGGTTTTGTCTTTCTCATCTGCAAAAAGCTCTTTTTGCATTTACCTCACAGTTCTATTTGGGTCGCTCGTGATTCAGGAGCCTCGATGTGTGGAAACACTGCCTGAATCAAAGATAATTATAATTCAAAGAGCACATGTGCATGTGTGGCGATGGTAGGGGGTTTATTAGTGTATCTCATTGTGCAGTCTGTAGCAACATCTTGCAGTGGAGTCTATTAGGAGTCATTTATTTGAGCTGTACGGCAGATTGATGCTAATTGCGCCTCTGAATCCATTTATGGTGGGAGAGAAAGACAGCCAGAGACAGACTGAGGGTTTGGAAAACTGTATTTAAGTAAAGGCTGCCAGGTTGGGACATGCAAAATCTTCTGTTTGATTTGAGTTTTTTCATTACATCTAAAGTATTTCCTGTGGATTGAAGATGTGCTCCAAATCTCGGCCAGCTGTGGAAGTACAAAAGTCCATTTTCATAGGCATAGAGTCGTGGCAACTACTCTTAAATTAGGGTTACGGTAACTGCATTGACCAAAGGGCCTCAAAGCCGCGAAGTCCAATTTGTCAACACTGTGTCGGTGCCTCTGAAAACCTGGAGACTAACATTGATTACATGCATTTTCAGGTGAGGAGCTTCGGTCAGTTGAAATGTATACCCCGATTCCCAAATTAGGGTCAACTTTGGGGTTTCTCTAACCCTATTTCCCAAATAAGGGTCAGGGTTTGGACACATTCTTTATGTCTTTGGGACCCTGGGCTCAATAAACATGGTTCGGAGCTTCTGCAACCTTTGGTTCTGTCAATGTGGCCTGAATGTGAGTGTGGAAATATGCAAATCTCTCAAATAGAAAAAGGTTGCAGAAACTCGAGACCAGCATATTCAGCAGCCCTTGAAAACATGAGGACAGACATTGGTTCTGTCTGTCTAGCACGTTTACTTCTAGGAGTTGGCAAAGTAAGTGTTATGGCAACTTTATTGACCATGAGCTCTGAAAGGCCAGACATCCATTTTTACATCCGAGCATCGTAGATATTTGGGACCAAGTCCAACATTCTCAGCTTGCATAAAAACATTGGGATAGGCAGCGGTTTCGTCTTTTGAATTACTGTTACATCCTCAAGTTATATTCCCCAACCTAAAAGTTCAACAACTTTTCTCATCTTACTTTACAACCGCCTCTGAGAGCAATAGCAAGGGCAGCATCGTTGCTTGGTGACATGCTGATGCAAACCATTTTGTACAACCGGGATGCCCTTTTAAAAGTTTTCATGTTTGACCTTTAACAACAGTATAGCAAAGACGAGGCCAGGAGGAAGGACTTTGTGAGTCATTGAGCAAAATGGCACATACCTAACACGCACTTTCTCGCAGGAAAAAGGGGGGGGGGTTAGAGAAGATGGAGACAACCATCTGAGGAGGAAGCTGGAATGATTGTGGTTTAGTCAAGCATCTTAAAATGGAAAATGACAACAGTAAACTTATGTAATAGCACAGACTTTTATTTCAATGAGAATCAAAAAATGTTATAAACGACATGCTGGAATTGTTAGAATATGACAAAGTTAAAGCAAAATCGATCTTGCTTTTGTCACTTTTTACGTATAGCGGGTCTAAAACACGCTCCATCAATATATTTGCAGAAACGTGCGAAACAACTCCCTTTTACAGAAGAAACCCTTGGAACTTAAGAAGAGCTGCTATTAGTTATTGTTTTTTATTTGTCTATTTACAGGTCATCACACCATATTTTTTTTTTTTTCTTTTTAAAGTTTTTCTTTAAAGCTGCCATAATTTAAACCTAATTCATGCCAATTATGTATGAAACCGCACACATGATGAAAACCAAAACACAAACACCACACGTTGGCATTCCCAAAGGCATCCACCCCTCTGGGAATGTTTGATGATTGATAAACTCACCGGGGCAATGACAGATAAAGCAGCAGCCGGGGAGCGCCCGTCCTCCCACGTTATATGTGTGACACGAGCGAGAGCTGTCAGTAAAGCGGCGCCGCCTCCGGGAACGCGAGGGTCCGCTGTCTTTAATGGTGTCCATCAGCGAGGAAGCGCGTGTTTCTGTCACCGGGCCGTCATCAGTCACTCTCAGCCGACGCTGAAATCTATCTCATGGCAGTGTTTTATGTTTCCGTCAATGCTGTTCGTTTGGCTTCATGGTTGTTGTCTTTTTTTTTTTTTGCTTTTCTGGGGTTGTTTCGGGGCCAAAGAACAAACAAAGGATGCTGCTTTGCTGTTTGACCGTTGTACAGACTTTGCTGGTGACTCGGCGGCAGCCTTTGGTGGGTTTCTGGCTCTCGGGCAACATCGATCATAGTTATCCTCGGCATTGGAGGCTGCAGGGCGGTTACTGACCTAAAGACGCGTCGGTGATGGACGGCTGGTCCACAGCAAGACTCGTGATGTCGGTTTCTTAGAAATCACCAGAGACCCCCCGGCTGCATCCATCCTCCAAAACATCTTTAGAAATACTCTAAGTGAGCTTTTTTTAGTTGTTATTTTCTGTGAGCATTTGACATAATGTGGGAGTGTGAGCAGTTTGAACTCTGACAGCTTCGGCAGGAAATCGGCGTTGAACCGCGAAGCCGTGCGGAGATGCACCAGGACGTCAAAATGCTCAAGGCAGGAGATCCTGGTAGCAAAGAAGATAAATCCATATCAAATATTTTGGTTACAGGCTCGTCCCTGAGGTTGAGTGTGTGAGAGTCTCCTTGGGCAAAAGTGTGCAAACGTAATCCTCTGCGATGGAGCTGACGGGGTTTTGTCAGGTTCTCTTGCCTGCAGTCAAAGCTGAGGGCAAAGAGTGGAGGCCATAATGTCAGTTTACAGGAGATAATATCAACGCGTTAGCTTCACCTCGTTTTCAAGTGTGTATCATCTCAAGGCGAGCCGCGAATCTGATTATTTTTCAGACTCGGCATCTTCATCAGCGGCGTCCTTGCCCACACGTGCTGTCATGTGCGGTGATGAATGAGCTGGAGGTGCTTTGTAATGAGTCTACACAGAAACACACAGACGGGCTTTATTATTAATCTTTGGAGGACTCTTGCCTTGCTTTTCACGAGTTTGACCCAAACAGAGAGCTCCCATTTGGAAGAGCGCTTAAAGGGGTTATGTTTTTTTGTATTTTTAAACATGTGTTGTGGTCGGAATGATTAATAGGGAACAGAATTCTTTGGAGTCAGTCCCAGTGAGAATGCTGAAAACCCAGCGAAGACACTGGATGTGTTTGTTTTTGTCGAAAACACAATGTATCGCATCGTATCGTATTGTATAGTACGTAACACATAGAATCTGAATATTGTGTCACACCATGTCATACTGTAACATAAACAGGGATATCATCACAGACCTAATCTCTAATTATTACTCTTTTACTCTTTTTGGATACGTTTTGCCTAAAAATAGTAAAAGGAAACTGGCATCACAAAAGCTGTAAGTGTGTGTCTCATCAGCCACGTTTACCTGAACTCCTGTTGGTTCGTGAAAATGCGAATGTGTGATCAAGGTCAAGAGAACCAGGTGCAGGAGGTGGACTACAACGCAGGGCATTGTGGGTAAACAACCAAAATAAACACGCATGTAGCATGCTTACTGCTCGAAATGATCACTGGTCAGATCGGGGAGGTCAAAGCCCTGAGAGGAATATGCTCAAAAATATATCATGCTGGTAAACACTCAGAAGAACAATAAAGTTTTTAAACTAATTTGAGGAGAAGAGAGAAATGTGTTATACCAGTAACATATTGGGTGTCAAAACGACGTAAATACCGCATTAAATGTAATACTTTTTAACTTCTATCACAGAAGTTATATTTGTACCTATTGTAGGTCTATTTAAGCCCCTTGACAATGTCTAATTTAATTTCAAGCCCATTTTACTGCTAACTGCTTGACGCTAGCATGACTGAGCGACATTAATTTCCTCAAAGGTCTGCTCTCTCGCTCCCTCAGCCCGGGTGGTGATTGGCACCTCCACCGTGGTGTTTTCTGGGGGTTTTGACAGCCGTCTACCACTCCCACTCCAACTCCCACTCGCAGCCGTGAGCCGTGGCGCCCTTTGACTCACTGCAGATGCTCAACAGGAGTTGAAGCTTAGCGAAGCAGCCAGCTGACTCCTCTACGGCGCTGCTCTGAAGCCTCGGCGTTGCGTGGCTCAACAATCCCTCAGTCTGTTTGAGGCTACACGGCTGCTTAAAGACTCCACGCCGACCAGGGGCGGGAAATTAGAAAAAGTTTAAGAAATTGGGATTTTTTTATTTTTATTTTTTTTATTTTGTTTTTTTTTAAATATACCAAACATGTCATTTAAGAATGATTTTTTTTTTAAATGTTAAAAACAAAACAAAACACCCCCCTCTCTCCAGAATGATTGATCTCTGTCCCCCTGCAAAGGCGGGGAAAATAAGGGATCGTGGCAAAAGTGAAGGAGGTGTGATGCCAGAAAAATATGTCGTCCACAAAAATATAAGCGGAGAAGTTGCTCCGGTTTAAAAAACACTCTTTTATCGCCTCAGTTTGCAGAGCGAGCCGGGAATAGACAGGAATAGAGGAAGAAAGAGAGGAAGAGAAATCTGGCAAAATAAGTGACAGTGTGTGTGCTCTGGTCTCGGGTTTGGGCCGACAGCTGCCGCCCCGCTTCTGAAGTGTGTGCGATGCAATGTTTTCTCCAGAGTGCGCTGCAAATTGCATGAATGCAGAACCTTTGCACATGTGAACAAATCCCACCAGTTTATGATGAATGCATCAAAAATGTGCGAAGCTCATGAATAAACGAGCGGGTTGGTGCTGACGGGGGGGGTGTATGGGAAGTGTGGCCGCAAGGTTCTGGAAGCGATCATGGAGGCCATTTGTCAAGAGTCCCGGGAGCACAGCGGTCTTTAACTGTTCTTTGTGTGCGTGTGTGTGTGTGTGTGTGTGTGTGATCCTGGGAACAAGCAAAAAAAGAGGTGTGAGAGGTGGAGCAGGTGAAGGCGGAGGAGGGCGGGCTGCCGGAGGAGCGGCGCATCGGAGGGAGGGATGAAGACAAATGGCTGGGCGTCGCCGTAGCAACAATAGCAGAAGGTGTGCATGGAAGCCATATGTGTGACAGCACCTGTTTTGTCTGCAACTGTGGGAAACAAGCCTGAACTAAACACAATAAAAAATGCCTTTTATGATGATTTTTTTTTTCTTTATTACCGAGACTAATTGAGATGCTGGTTTATGCAACATCTGCTGAGACGTCCTGTTTTAAAGCTTCAGAAAGTCAGCGGGGGGAAGAGCGGGAGGATGAGTGTGTGGGCTGTGGACCGAAGAACACGCATGTAAACGCCATGAAACCAAAGTCCGGCCTGCGGCGCTGATGAGTGGGAAATGTCACTGCGTTCATCCACCACAGAGTTTTACCGTCTGATTCACTTTGTCGTGTAGTTGTTTTGTTTTTTTTCCTGCAAAGCGACCATCTGTCTGACTCACCGCTGCCTCCTCTGCTGCGTCTCCGGGCTCGGACATCTGACAGACAGACAGACAGACGGCCAATCGAGGCGCAAAACACGGCAAAATGACCAGCGTTGGTTTTCCCCACAAGTTTATTATTCAGAATCAGAATGCCTTTATTGTCCTTGTAAATAAGATATGCAACAAAACGACAAGTATTACTGCTATTTCAGTGTTGGTTAAAAGACTGTCTTATAGTTTATACTTAATAATAATATTAATAATAATTTCATTTTTTCCCTCAATAGTCATGATTTAGCATGTTATTGTGGAGCAAAAACATGCACTCTTTATTTTAAATACAAATACCTAGAAGCTCATCCAGCTTCCTCGCCCTCTGCAGAGTGTTTGTTACCCTCACATTCGTCCAATTGTGCACTGCTCTACGGCTTTTTTTTTTTTTGCTGAATAAAACACTTAATTTTACGATGACAAAACACTATACTCATTAACTGGTGTGTTGCATTGTTAACTCAGTTTTATGGCTCAGAGGCAGAGCAGCGTTGGCGGTACACACACCGCAAAGGGAGGCGTAGCTGTGTGTTAGAATACCTGGTCAGTGTAGAAATGGGCCACCTAGTGGGGGGGGGGGGCGGAGCTTGTGTGGCCGTTGTTCGCAAAGATGGCCGCCACCATGAGCTGGACCCACTCTGTTGCAAATATAAATGGCTGCTACTGAGCGTACAAAACACATTGAACTCTTACGTTGCCTGTTTTTGCGAATAAATACTCTCGAAAAAACACTCACTGCTCCTTTAAAAGTAGATTCATTAGTGCTTAGCTCTTTGCATTCGTATCACTAACAGCACCATTCATCTTTGATCCTCTCCAAAATAAGACAAATATAATTTCACCCCTCAGAGAGTGTGTGTGTTTTTTGCCCCCCCCCCCGAACCGGGATGAGTTGTGACACTGAGTCATTGTTTGTGATGCGTGGGTTTTTGTCGTTGCTGCGACCGCCGGAGCGAAAGTGACTCGCGGTTATCAGGCGATTTGGAATCCATTCAAAAAAATAAGCGAGTTCCCGATTAGCGGCGCTAATCACCCGCCTCGCTTTGCCGACGCGTGATTCATCTTGCTGCTGTTTGTTAAATGACACTGATTGGCCAAACGAGAGTGTGAACACGCAAGTTGAGACGAAGAAGAACACACACTTGTATTCGCCCTCCAAAAATGGCACTTTGGTGCGGGTTTTTCTGTGTGCGGTTTTGCGGCCCAGTCAGGGCCCTGGAAGAGACTCGAGGCGACCTCATATCAGAGTGCCAAGTTTATTAGTAATGGCGGGCCTGCCAACTGGATAAGAGGCATGGGCTGGCTGGCTTATCTGTCAGGGTACACACACACACACACACACACACATACAAGCAAACACTAATAAAAACACACAATCAATACAAAAAAATGTCCACATGTGAAGGCAATGTGAGCATGCACAGGATGGCGAACAAGTGGGAGAGCAGTGATTGTGGCCTTGTCTTGTTAGATGCTGCATGAATAAGAGGCGTATCTGTTTGGAAATACACACACACACACACACACACTTATACAACCCTACACACACTTTTAGGAGCCTTATCTGAGTCAAGCTAGATAACGGCGCATGGCGGAGAGTGAAGAGAAGATCGTAGCATGAATGGAAGCGTGCGTCTGGCTTTAGGTGATGCACACACTCACTCACACACACACACACACGGTTCCCTGGGTTATGTGGCAGATGTTATGACCCGCAGCACAGTCGCCCAACAGGACCAACATGACTAACAACGCTGTGTGCCGGGTGATCCGTAGCAGAGCGCGCAGATAAGAAGAGCATCAGATGAGCTTCTGCAGTTGGAGTTCACTGTCAGATGACGGTTTTTTGTTGTTCTTTTTTTTAACTTCGGACCCACGAAAGAGTCCAGGTGCAACTCTGCTATCATATCGTTGCATTTGTCCATGACTGACCTTTATACAAGCAGTGAGTTTGTCTTCCCTTTTTCTTTTTCTTTCTTTTCTGGGTATGTTTTCAGAGTGAAATCACAGTAGTGAAGCAGGCCGGCGGGTCGATGGTCCTGTCCGAGGGGGGGTTTAGAGCCGGAGACGTCCCCTCTGTGGTTATCGCACTCTCGCAGGCTCGTCTGGGTGTGAAACAGCCAGAACCTTTGATTTCATATCTGCTCATTAGGCTTTGAAGTTTGGTGATTTTGGGCAGAATTAATTCCCGAACACGTCAGGATGGGGAGTGTGTTCATGATGTTAGAAAAATTCTACATATTGAAGGTGTTTTTGAGGCATTGAGAAAGCTGGGCGTGGTCCCCTAGTGGCCATATGCTGTACTACAATATTCCTCAGCCACCTATTTTTATAGAACAAAGGCTATTATATCTATTTCACAGTAAATCCCCCATTACAAGTTATTATTCTCGAATTTCCTTATTATTATTCATTATATATATCAATGGAAAAAATCAATTATATATATTTTTATACTGTTTTATTTATTCATTTTTTCATTTTTCTTCCTTTCATGCAAAATCATGTATCCGAATGACAATAAGTCCCCTGCAAACCGTCTCCTGAGTCCTCAACATGTGGCCGCACACCTGGAGGGCTTTCCAATCTCATGAATGGGAGCCAACTTTGATGAGATCCATTTTTTTTTATTGTATCCACGGCTGCAGACACGGAGACAGATGACAGAAAATATGTGATGGCTGTCTCATATTGCATTTAGGGGGTTGGTGGTGGTGGTGGTGGTGGTCTGTATGTTCATATGCGAAATCTCTGGCATCTTTGCATTAGGACCTCCCTCCCCCCTGGTTCCCCCCTCGTCTCCTGGGCTTGCCACTCAGGCTCACACATACAGTAAAGGGGCCGTTGCACAAAGACTTCAGATTGGCGGTACAGAAATTAATAAATAAAGCTGGAAGTTTCAACGCTGTTCTCACAAATATGTCTCCGAGCGCTTAGCACCGTTTGTAAATCTGAAAAACAGCAACAACAAAAAAAGCACTTTCAAGAGCTGCATGATGTCGTCCGTGCTGTTGCAAAGATAACTACGGTTGTCCTCCGGGGTGTGTGCATGTGTGTGCACGCGTGTGTGTATGTGTGACATGGCAAGACAGTATTTCTCAGACTCATTATTCTAGGACAAAGCTGAGTGTGTCAGAGCTGTCAGAACTTTAGCTGCTAATGAACTTCATACTTTATCTGTAGTGTGGATGCCTCATACACTATGGATGACTCAACAGCAGTAAAGGCCCAACTTTGAGTGTTTAAGTGCTTCACCGGCGGAGGCATTTCTTTCTTGTGGCTGCAGACAAACGTACTATTTCTTCTCTGTTTGCATTACTGACTTCGGTTTGAACCGACTGATGTCTTATGCTTTGTGTTTTTCTCGGTCTCAGTCAGCCGCGGGTCCTGGCTCGCATTGAAATCAGAATTTTAACCTTACACACACACACACAACCTGATAGTAAAGCCGCTCTCCTGGACGGGCTCAGCTCGCCGTGACACCAAAGGCCCCGAGACCCGAGCCGAAGACGTGGCCCGTTCCCAAAAAAAAAACCGAAACCGTCCCTTTGGGCTGTGAGATAAAGTGGAGCTCTGCAGGAGCCGCTTTAGCTCTAGTTATCAGTAGTTAGTGTGAGTGTGCGGCTAATGCTCTCCTGACAGGCGTGAAGGCGGCAGCGGCGCTGTCCGTGGTGCTGAAAGCCTTCCCCGTTTGCCGCTTTCCTCAACGCGCCGCATATTTTGACGGCGCATGTTCGAGCCAGCCGCGTCTTTGCACAGCAGGTCTGTCAATCCATGCTGGCAGATTGTCCGAGATGCTTAAATTATCTCGGGTTTTTAGCCGCTTTGCCGAATTTAATGAGGGTGACCTCTCATTAGTGTGTGTTCCGCTGTGGATCAAACAGGGGCCAATGAGGGTTTATTTCTGCCTCTGGGTTTCTGATGGGTAATATTCACATACAGAAACAAATACAAATAAAATCCTAAAAATTGTACCTGTGCGTCCTGACACATTTTGATTATCATGACCATTAGCACATCATGGCAAATCGTGCCATTTTTCACAAGAGAGAAGCACTTCAACCTTCCAGGTGGCCACAGAGTGGTGGTTTGCAATGACTCAAATTTAACTTTAAATATTCATAGATATTCAATATGTAATAGGCGATGAATAAATTTAATCTTTCATTTCACCAATATCTTCCTAGTTTCACATAATACATGAATCTCCTGCGGCAAATATTCAACTTTAAGTTTGCGGTTCTACTGAATAAGTAAAAGTAGAATTAATGAATGCAATCGCAAACAGTATAAAATATACTTTCTAGGTAGATATTTTTAATTATATAAGATGG
The DNA here is from genome assembly GCA_903171835.1 of Mullus surmuletus. Classification (NCBI taxonomy): domain Eukaryota; kingdom Metazoa; phylum Chordata; class Actinopteri; order Syngnathiformes; family Mullidae; genus Mullus; species Mullus surmuletus. The sequence continues at coordinate 40,856 of CAESWR010001201.1, forward strand.
TATTTATGTGAGACCATGGTGAAAATATATTTTGAAATAATAAGAATATTACAGAAAGAATAAAAACAAGTTCAATCTAAATGAGGAGCAAAAAAACATATTAAATTATTATTACTATTATTAGTAAAATATAGTACTACTACTACCCATATTTTGGATGGGACCAGATGCAGGATGGCTGACCGGATGTATGGATGGATGGATGGATGGATGTATGGATGGATGGATGGATGGATGGATGGATAGATGGAGGGACAGCCGAACGGACGGATGGTTTCAATGTTGTGTCTGAACCCATTACACCCCACAAAGAGGCGAAACGGACGCATCACTTCACCTCAGTTAAGAGTTGCGGTGGGACGGTTCCTGGCATGGGGCTTTAAGTCGCTGCTGACTGTGGACTTTCTTGACCACTCATGTGTGTGCAAAGGTTCGGAGCCGATATGACCTGCTGCTGTCTGCAATAGCCATAACAGTTAATCAATAGCTTGATCCGTAGTGACACACGCCCGAATCCCCGGCAGCTTACGTTGATACTGGCAGAGTCTCTGCGCTTCCTGACACAAACAGTGATAGAATTCAAGAAATCCTGTCCAGATCGATCCGGTTCCAGCGTGGGCGAGGCAGGTTGTAACGTAGCAAACAGCCAGCGTGTTTTTCGAAGCGATAATACAGATCCAGAGTACCGGTGCCTCACACAACCTCACGGTACATCACACCGTATCTGGAATTGCTCACTGCTTTTTCTGATCGCTGATCCGAGCCTCACTGGGGGAATTTCTACCCAACCGTCCAATTATTTCGCTCTCGCCACTGTTTGCCACGCGGTCCCAGGATGATCAGACAATCGATGAAGTGATCGGCACCGCTGGAAGTCAGCGGTTTGAGCGTCTTGGGGACGCATCTGCTGGTGACTGTTTGTGACACGCTGTGCTTGTTAGCAAAGGGGCCGGGCTTCAGAGAGCCGAGGTGGGGACGGTTTCAGGATTTATCCGGAGTGGAACACGGTCGGAGTGTGACTAATACCTGCCGTAGAGTGCAGCGTGTCGGGGCTGAGCGTCTACTTTGAATTTTGTAATGATCCTCCAGGCTGTCCTGGAAGTCTGTGCCATTGATTCCCGTGTGCTTATGTGAGTTGAATTTAAAGCCACACACAATTCTCACAGACTAATTCAATGAAGCTCATATGAAAATAGATATTTTCCACAGTATTTGAGTTGAGCAAATGGCCAATACTCCCTGTACAAATGAATGGAGCAAAGACTACACCAAACTTTTTGCTGGATATTGAGCTGGCATAAGTCTGTGCAATTCACCTTATAAGAGGCATTGGAACAGGATAGGCAACCCAGGCAACTGGCCCTGAGCTGGAAGCCCCCCCCAAGACGACTGGCATTGGTCCATATTAATGGCAACATGGAACCCTTTATGCTGTGTTCACTGCAAATGCAAGTCACACAACAAAAATGTATACCTAATCCTGTGTTATGGCCATAAAGCCCGATAGCTAAACCTAATTCAAATGCCTGAAAACACAAGGAGAAAAGTCTGACTTGTCTCAAAGGAATCCAATGCTATTTTCTCGGCCTTGATGAGTTGTGCTCGCAAACGGTCAACTGATACATGAGCAAAGTAATGAGTCATATAGTTATAGGGGAACTTGTCTGTAAAACCTTGTATCATCACATACTGCAGTCGATGTGACAACAGCAAGGGCATGGAGTTGGTCCGGCAGCATTTAAACAAATATATATATATATATATATATATATATGTATATATATATATATATATATATATATATATGTATATTTTCTTTTGGATGAGTTATCTCAGCTAGCAATAATTGTTCACGTTGGCATCAGCTCAGTCCGTTATTTGACTAACTGAAAATCAATGACTGTAAGTACATTTGAAGTTTCGCAGTGATTTTGAATATGAGGTTCATCATAAATATAGTGAATAATTATAAGTTCTCAGCACAAAATTAATACGCTGATCATTTTGTAAGTAGGTTTTAACTCTTGGTGGTGTCTTGATGACGCCATTCTAAGATAAGGCATGGGACATCAAAAAGCCTCGGCTGATTTCTCAACTCTTGCATACAAAACATGTTTGGGGATGGTGGACTATCCATAATGAATATTTGGCCTGGAAAACAACCTCCCAGAAGGAATGTTGAAGTATACCAGGACTGAAAGTACACTGCAAAAGAGAGATTTTGACCGATGTTGGCGGTGGTGGCCAATTCTGGTCA
>CAESWR010001201.1:50952-67816 GCA_903171835.1 Mullus surmuletus
ACCTTCGAGACACACACCCCCCCCCGGGACCCCGAACACATACTCCTACCTGCGCCCCCCATCTTGTTTGCTTGAGGAGTGAGGTGGTGGCGGCGGCGGCTTAAAGCGGAGGGTGATGTCATCGGAAAGTGTGTGTGTGGTGCCCGGGTGGGCACACAATGCTCAGTTTGGGTGTCAAAGTGTGTTCCTGGTGTCACCCGGACCATTCCGTGAAATGCACATAGTGCGGAGGGGGTGGGCGGGGGGCTTCGGTGCTGAGAGAGTGCCCGGTATTTATAGCCGGTGTTAGACCGAGTGCTATGGTGATGAAAGCCACTCCTGCGCCCCCCGATCATCTATCCCCCCCCCCAACACACACACAAACACCCCCCTCCTCTTGTGTTTGTCCACTGACTGATGTGTTTATGCTCCGGCGGGCGTTTCTGTAGTGTGTGAGAGTCCTGAGGGCGGCCGGCTGGGGTCTCGTCTTCACCACGGAGCGGACCCTCTTTTGGTTCAAAGTGAAAAAAAAAAAAGACCCTAAAGAGTTCCAGGGGACGTTTTTTGGGTAAAAATCCTTAAAAAAATATTTGTTATTTGATATGTATCTTTCAGGCTTAAGCTGATTAACAAGACTGATTAATTTAAAGTTTGAAAAATATAAATATATGATATTTTTACAGCATTCTTTTGGAAGGAGACACTTTTTGTCCCAAGGAACTAATAAGAGAGTTTACTATACTACTATACTCTACTTTTAGCCCACTTTGTAGCACTTTGAGATTGCCAAATATAAAGTGCAGTACAAATAAAATGTATTATTATTATTATTGCAATTATTATTATCATTAATCACTGAACCAATTGAAGCTAATAATGATGATTAAATCCTGCTTGATTTGCATTTTATGGAAATTATTTGAGTTTGTCTGTTTTTCAATTGAAATACTGTGGAGTTGCATAAACTCGTTTTACAGCAGGTTTTAGGGAAGGGATGTGTTTCGTTCTGAGGTTTATTGAGAAATGTCATTCGCTTCACACTAACTTGTCAGGCAGGTGTGTTTAACATCCTGAAAAACAGCATTTTGGGTGGAAAATCTTGCTGCAAAATCCCCCCTCGGAGCCTTTCCTAAAGCCGCAAACCCCCATAGTGGCAGCGTTTTCCCCTCAAACTCTCAAAGCCACTCCGTCGTCTCCCCCGGCAACAGACGAAGCAGGTGATGATGATGCAGGGCGACGCTGCCTCATCCCCATGTGCTCGGAAGCATCACTCACCACCGGTTGAATTGGTTTACACAGCGCACCCCGCACTAATTACATTTTCTTCTGCCTCTTCAGCCGGTGGCCGGGGGCGCGCAGGCCGCCGTTGTTTATAAGGTGCGGAGAGCAGAACTCAGGCGGGACGTGTTAATTACGCAGCGATGAGAGTCTGGAGTAGGCGACGGCGCACAGTAGCAAGTCTAGAGTTTCTCCTTTGGCCCTAAATTTCCAGTGTTGTGTGTTAGGCGGCTTTGCACGAGCCAGAGGTTACAATCATGCACAAGTCATATTTGAGCTAATTTGCATTAGAATGCTGAGCTTTATGTTGTTTGTGCCATGCTGTTTTCTGGGCTCAGATTCTGCAGCCTTGCTTGAAAATATAATTATTACTCCGAAAAGGGCAGGGGGAACCAGCCAAGAGCGTAAGTGTAGCTCTGAAAACACAGCAGGTGGGGGGAATAAATCAAATCTACAAAGCTGTTTGGAGCTGGGATGAAAAAAAGAAAAGAAAAATCACATAAAATAACCCGCAGGGACGCTCATGTGAAGCCCCTAATTTCATCAGTAAAGCCATTTTTTCCCTTTAAAAATAACCCACAGATATTAGATTGACAGTAATGGATATTTAAAGGAACTATGTGTAAGTTTCGGCCGTGAAGCATCTCAACTCAATTTGGGGTTTTTTTTTTGGCACAAGCAGCCAAATGAAAGTTACTAAACTAAAAAGATGGGCAGGTATTTTACTTTTCTTCGATTTGTTTCAAAAACAGATTGACCTATTTTAATGTGCACCTTACATGGAGCTTTATAATTTCAAACATGTTACTCCTGCTGTTATAAAGTATTTGTTATGTTTCAATTGTTATTTTAACAGCTGAGTTTGAACCAGGTGCAGAAACCTATTTATAAAAAATATTGGGATGTGTATTGTATATCGATATTCAGCCTAAATATATTGGGATATGAGTTTTGGTCCATATCGCCCAGCTCTACATATTAGCGCTTTAGATGAGCCGACCACCATTTATCCTTCATTATCTTCATCATGACCCCATGTAAACAGGTTCCTGTGTGTGTGTGTGTGTGTGTGTGTGTGTTTATGGACTTGTTTGCCCTGGCTCACTATAAAAGCCCCACGAAGCTGACACACACACACACACAAACCTCTGCATTGTGTTCGTGCGTCGGAGTATTATCGGACCTAATAAAGATGGCAACGCGATATGCGGCCCGCGGTCTCCTGACCGGACCCCCGCTCGGTTCCTAAGACCCCACTAATCCGCACCTAAAAACGGGAGCGAGTGAGGGAGGTGGAAAAAAAGAACTGAGGGCGAGTGGCAGTGGCAGCGGCAATGGCAGGGGCAGTGGCAGTGGCAGTGGCGGCGCACGAGCTGAGATGTTTTGGCGTCCGTGCGGGATGATGGAGTGACACGAGTTGAGTGATTTCCTGGGAAGCTTTAGGAGACGAGAAAGGACGGGACAGATGGTTTTGAAATGGAGCAAAGGCCAGGGATATCTCTCTCACAAGCATCACATAAGCACACACACACACACACACACGGAGCTCTGCGATGCCTCACATAGCTCTCCTGAAGACACACAGACAGCCACCCTCATCTGACCCCCATAGAGACGATGACATCACAGAATTTTCCGATCTCTCACCCATCTAAACACACAACACACACACACAAACACACACAGTGCGGTTCGGACTCGGTGAGCTAATGCCTCTGCTCTTTATTTAACCTCTTTGGCTGAGGGTCAGAGGTCGCATCAATCACACACACATTACCTCCATCAAAGTCTCATCACGTAGCCGAGAGACGGTCCAAGATGTTGCGGTTTAGAATTTTTTCCCACAGTGGTTTCCTTTATATTTTTGCGCTATGGTGACCTGAAGGGGGCGCTCCCACACTTCAGCTTATATCTGGTTTATATACTCTTTCCTTTGACTTCAATGTACTTCTCACAGTATTTTCCTATATTTGTAGTACATGTATATCAATTATGTACCTTATTGCGGCATTTTTGCATCATTTTATGTGTAAAATACTGTATGTGCTTTGCGGTCAAATAAGGCTCTACTGCAGACAGCTAAATCAAGTGGAAGTTTTCCTAAGACCTCTTTTGGAGGTTTATCTCCCCAGACAATCTTTCCCAGCAAATGAATATTATTGGATTCAATTGCTTTGAAGAGTTCATGTCGATTTTTATCTTAAAAGATTGAAAGTTAATTCTTTGGCTCAGAAAGTCGACAGCTGGAGGCAACGATCAAATCAAATAATCCGTCATGGTCAGTCGCTGGTTGAGATTCTGGACTGTAATTCACAATGTAGCAAATTACTATTGGAAAAAGAGGTTTACTGTAAGGGGCGTCCAGTTCTGGTATTGATATTGGATATCGGTGCGATATCAGCAATAAAACGAGTATCGGCCTGCATCTGTAATCTCCGATACAAGCAGTCCATTCCAAACTCCGCTCCAACACTTCTAGTAGTTATTTTGCACGTTGAAAATATATTTTTTGTGTTTATTGGATTTATTGAGGTAATGTTTCAGGGTCTTCTAATTTATTTTTTAGATTTGTTTTCTTCAATTGTAGAATATTCTCATTTTTAAGGTTAAAATGTATGTGAGTCATTGGTTAATAATAAATGGGTCAGTTTTCCTCATAGCTGCTGTTGCTGACTATTGTTCTCTGTTTGAGTAATATCACTTGATCAAGCCTTTTCTAACATTCCATACCACAAAATAAGTCATAAAGGAATGTACATTTGTGCTGATATCGGATCGGATCGATATCGGTATCGGCTGATACTCAAGGCTACAATATCAGTTGATGGTTCCCTTTCACCCTGACTCCATGTTCACGTGTTCCTCAGTTTGAGCTGTACTCGGAGGCCAGCATCGCTCTGCTCCACCTGAAAAGCCCTCAGGACTTCACCGACCTCAGCCAGCAGGCGAAGAAGAACCTGACGCTGGACGGGAAGGAGCTGACCATCAGCCCGGGGTACTTGTTCTGGGACCTCACCGCCATCTCGCAGGTATGACCTACTCACAGGCCACATCCGAGTCAGAAAGCCAAAGGTTGACTCTCAAACCGGATCTTTTATCTTTATTTTCTGTCGTCAGTCTAAACAGGACGAAGATGTTTCCGCCAGCCGCTTCGAGGACAACGAGGAGCTCCGCTATTCGCTGCGCTCGGTGGAAAAACACGCCCCCTGGGTTCGGCACATCTTCATCGTCACCAACGGGCAGATTCCGTCCTGGCTCAACCTGGACAACCCCAGAGTCACGGTGGTCACGCATCAGGTGAAGGGGCGGGGCTATTTCTCTGGGAATGAGAGGATCGCTCCACCGTGTTTAAAGGGATAGTTCCGATTTTTTGACGTGAAGTTGTATGAGATCCTCATCGTCAGTGTGGTTCATCAGCAGTGACTTTTTCCCCCAGTGTGTCCCGTGAGCGGCGCTCCCGCCCGGTTCCGGTGTTGCAGAAAGTAGTTCCGACGAAACTGATAATGAAGATCTCAAACAACTTCATGTCAAAAAATCCGAACTATCCCTTTAACACGGTACACTTTTATTTTGGCAACGCAGGACATCTTCCAGAACAGCAGCCACCTCCCCACCTTCAGCTCCCCGGCCATCGAGACGCACATCCACCGCATCCCGGGTCTCTCCCAGAAGTTCATTTACCTCAACGACGACGTCATGTTCGGCAAAGACGTCTGGCCGGACGACTTCTACAGCCACTCCAAAGGACAGAAGGTGCGGAGGACGTCCAAAAATCGAATGTCTTTTCAAAGGATCTGTCTGCAACGGGGGGGTCTTCTTGCGTCCCTGCAGGTGTATCTAACATGGCCGGTCCCCAACTGTGCCGAGGGCTGCCCTGGGTCGTGGATCAAAGACGGCTACTGCGACAAAGCGTGCAACAACTCGGCCTGCGACTGGGACGGAGGAGACTGCACGGGTAACGAGTCCACCTACACCGTGTCCTCAGTGGACGTCGGACACATCCCTTGTTGACCCCCCCTCCCCCTCCCATGTTGTCTCCAGGTGCGGCTGGGAGCAACAGGTTTGCGGCAGGGGTCGGCGTGGGAGGTCCCGGCGGGGCCGGTGCGCAGGTGTGGCAGTTCGGGGGCGGTCTGGGCGGCCTGGGGGCGGCGTCCTACTGCAATCAGGGCTGCGCCAACTCCTGGCTGGCGGACAAGTTCTGCGACCAGGCGTGCAACGTGCTGGCGTGCGGGTTCGACGTCGGCGACTGCGGACAAGGTAGGGTTCCGACAAGAAGGGATGGAATATGGTAATGTACCAACTGTTCAAAGGAGGCAAAACTGTAAACATTTCTTCGATGTAGAGCACTTTGGGGAGCTGCACCGCGTGACGCTGCTGAGGAACCAGAGCCTGTACACGCTCCCGGTCGGCGAGGTCAGACCGTACTTCAGCTTCCACAAGGTGGCGCGGAGGATCTCGGAGGCGCACGTGAGCGACAACCCGGCGGTGCGCCACACCTCCGTGGCCAACAAGTGGAAGACCATCCACCTGCTGCTCCACCCCGGCCACAACGCCACGCACGTCCACTACAACCTCACGCTGCAGGGGGACGCCGCCGCTGCCGCCGAGTTCACCATGACCTTCAGCGTGGCCGTCGACACGCGCGAAGCTCCTCGCCAGAATGCGACCCCAGCGGACAGCAAAGACGCCGACTCCAAGCCTACGCCAACGCCGGAGCCGGCCTTCGTTTTTTTCGACGTCCCCGAGGACAAAAGGGGGCCCAAGATCCAGAAGAAGCCGCTGGATGACGCCGTCGTCGAGGTTCCCGCTCTGAACGCGTCGCTCCTGCCGGCTGTGGTGCGCGGCGAGCTTCAGAAGCTGGAGGAGAAGCTCCTGGTCGGCCACATCACCGCCAAGGGCTACAACCTCACCAAGGCCGAGCTGCTGAGGCCGTACATGACGGCGGCTCGGCTCCGAGTCAAGGAGGAAGACGCGAAGCCGGCCCAAGAGAAGCCCGGCGGCGAGCCAGACGCCGCAGAACAAGCAGCTGCCAAAAACCCAAAGGACGACGCCGGCGGCAAGAAAGACAAGCCGGCCACTCATCTGCTTCCGGTCCGCATCGATGACAAAGACCAAAACGCATTCGTGACCCCGAAACCGTACCACGTGAAATCCGTGATCGAGAGGCCGATCACGTCCAAGCTCCTTAGCAGCATCAACAAAATCAGGAGCGCGGAGAGCCGGGCTGAGGCGGAGCCCGGCGACGACGTCGCCGCCGCCGCTCTGGTGGGGCGGAGACTCCAACACTACGTGTCCGCCGATCGGGGCTTCCTGCCGTGGGAGAGGGGGAAGTACTTCCAACGGCTGCTGGAGGTGAGACGGTCGGGAGGTACTTTTAAAGAGTAATATGTTGAATATTAAGATATTTCTGACAAAACATTAATTACAAGAACGGTCCTATGAATAGGGCTGGGTATCATAAAACAATACCAATTGAGTACCTTATTGATACTTTTTGTTACTTCATTCAATATTAATCATGCGAATAGAAAGCAATCAGTTGCGCAAATGTCACCACTCCTCCTCATTCAAAAAATGTATACACAAATACAGATCTGGGTACAAAAACAACCGATTACAGGTATCGTTTGACAGGCACAGTTTCGATACTACTCGGTACTGGGTTATTTCGGTCGATACCTGACAGATATTGAGTACTGAAACCCAACCCTATTGCAGTCTGAGTTGATTTTTGAAGGAGTAACGTCACCCATGCCAACAGGAGGAGGAGCGTCTGCAGAGAGAGCTGATGTACGACACCAGCGGCGGCGCCACTGGCCGGAGGCTGCAGGACACCTTCGCCGACTCGCTGCGCTACGTCAACAAGCTCCTCAACGGCCAGTTCGGCTTCACCTCCCGCAAAGTCCCCGCCCACATGCCGCACATGATCGACCGGCTCATCATGCAGGAGCTGCAGGACACGTGAGTGCTGGTTTCCTCTATTTCCCCTTGCCCCTATTGTAGAACTCGACCCGCTGTAGGTCAAAAAGTGCCGAGACATGAATGAATTGGTGCGATATCAAGTAGAATTTCCGTCTCCAGATTCCCGGAGGAGTTCGACAAGACGTCGGGGCACCGCGTGCGTCACTCCGAGGACATGCAGTTCGCCTTCTCGTATTTCTACTTCCTGATGAGCACGCAGCAGCAGCTCAACGTCTCCGAGGTGTTCGACGAGATCGACACCGACCACTCCGGCGTTCTGTCCGACCGGGAGATCCGAACCCTGGCCACGCGGATCCACGAGCTGCCCCTCAGCCTCCAGGACCTGACGGGTCTGGAGCAGATGCTGATCAACTGCTCGAAGACACTCCCGACCAACCTGACCCAGCTGCACTTGGTCAATCCCACGCAGGAGGCCTACTACGACCCCAGCATGGTGAGAGCCGGAGAAGCACCGCACTTCGATGTTGTCGTTAGGCTTTAACCCTTAAGGGGACGTATTTTTGTCTAGACATTTTTCGACCATTTAGAGCAGGGGTGGGCATTTATTTTGTCTGAAGGGCCACATTGGGTTTTAGATCTTGATGAATGGGCCGGCCAGGTGGTGCCGGAAACTGACCCCCAAAGGAGGATTGGAGGTTAACTAAAAATCTTGCTTGATGGACGATTGACAGAGAAAATATTTTGAAGAGGCTGTAAATTTTACCAACCAGAGATGGATGATGAAGCTCCAAATGATGTTTGGTCCCACTTTCTTGAGAAACCATGTTAGCATGCTAGGTGAAGGGGGGGTCTGACACTTTTTCTAACCAATCAAGCTGACAACCTTCTTACTTTGGCTTTTGGAGAAATTATTGTGAAGGCTCTGCTGGCCGGATTAAATAGTTCATCGGGGCACATGTGGCCCCCGAGCCTTAGTTTGCCCACCTCTGATTTAGAGGCTCAAAATCCCTAAAAAATCTGTGATATATGATATGTGTCTTTCAGGCTGAAGCTGATTAGCTAGACTGACTAATTTAGAGTTGGAAAGATATGATATTTTTACAGCAGTCTTTTGGAAAGACACGCTTTTCGTACCCAGGAACTAATAATAGAGTTTGCTATAAAAAAAAAAAATCTATGTTACTGCTTATTATCGACCCATCTGAGGCTCTTATAATAATAATAATGATTATTAAATCCTCTTTGAATTGCGTTTTATTTGAGTATTTGAATTATTTGAGTTTTTGTATTTTACAGTTATGTAAACACACTGGCATTTTGGGGGTTAAACTGTCCCCAAATAATTTATGTTTGATATATATATTTCAGTTTGAAGTTGATTAAAAAGGTTGACTCATTTAAAGTTGAAAAACGTATATACTATATACACTATTTAGTTAGTTTTTAGGGAGGGGACGTTTTTGTCCTGAGGGACGATTGAGAGTGTTTTTTTTAAAGAACAGTCAATCCACAGCTTCCAAGCAGACTTTTCCTGTTTAAGAGGGAATTCTCTCTCTTATCTGCAGCCCCCGGTCACCAAAGGCCTCGTCCTGCACTGCAAACCGATCACCGAGCGCATCCACAAAGCCTTCAGAGACCAGAATAAGTACAAGTGATTATCGAATCCCAGATTACACAAACACAATGCTTACGAGTCAGATCTCACCCTGCCGTTGCTGACCGTGTGCCTTCTGAGCAGGTTTGAGATCATGGGCGAGGAGGAGATCGCTTTCAAAATGGTGCGGACCAACGTGTCCCACGTGGTCGGCCAGCTGGACGACATCAGGAAGAATCCCAGGTGAGGAGGGAGCTGCCGTGTTGCCGCTGCGGTCTGCCCAGACGTTCCCGTAACCAGCCGTTTTTTGTTTTGTTGTTGTCGTCTAAAACAGGAAGTTCATTTGCCTGAACGACAACATCGACCACAGCCACAAGGACGCCGCCACGGTGAAGGCCGTGCTGAGGGACTTCTACGAGTCCATGTTCCCGCTGCCGTCGCAGTTCGAGCTGCCCAGAGAATACCGCAACAGGTTCCTGCATATGGAGGAGCTCCAGGAGTGGTAGGGCCCGCTGTTTTCATGCACTTCTTCACTGTTGGTTGGGATTCTTTTGTGTTTTTATTTTTCATGCTCACAGCTGTGGATCGATTCTGTTGCTCCTTAAAGGGTCATTATTGGCGTTTTTGACTCAACACTTTGACGCCACGCTGAGTGGCTCTGTGACAATGTCATTCAAGGACCAGCATGTAGCGCTCGGTGGCATCGAGCAGTGAGGCTGCAGGTGGCTGACATCACCTCTTGTAATATGTTGTATCCATGGCGATGGGACCAACTGCTGCTGAACAGGTTTAGCTTCTTTTACTTTGGGCTAATGCCAAAAATTGACGCTGCAACACGGAACTACTGCCTTCGTAGATATAAAGATGATTCACGGGGGGTTTGAAATCCTTGAAATGCTTGGATTTTAATGGGTTTTCAAGGTGTGAAAAGTGGTTGAATTTTGTAACTTTGCTATTGACTATTATCTTATGAATGCAGTTAATCTCAGAGAAATTTAATGATGTTTTTGAATTTAATGAAAATAAATCTGACATAGGATATTAATCCTCTACATCAGACTCAAAACAAGACAATTATACATACACATATATTACTCATACAACACTCATATGACAAAAATAACCCAAAAGTAATTTTCATGGTACCTCGAAAATAAACCAAATCCACCAAAATCACAACCTTGCTCTGTAATTATATAAAAGCCAAGTAAAGGGCTCATTAATTAACTGTCTCAGGTGGTTGCCGGGCAGACGACCCGGAGTGACCTCTTGCCGTTCAAGTCAAGCAAGGTCACCTCAGATGGTGACCTCGAGCGCCCGCCGCATGTGAGCTGCCGATGTCTCATGCATCGGCCTTAAGTTAAGAATCTGCGTCTGTCACCACGTGGGACTCGAGTGTTGCCTGCTGGGAATGATGGGAGTCCCTCAGGGGGCTTTAGAGGGTTTTCGCTCCCGTATACGGGGGGCTTGGGCCGCGGAATGCCAACCGCACACCGGAGACGTTAAAATTAGATCAGACGCCCAACGGAGGACACTTGTAAGATCATCACCCGGCCGAGCGCCCCGCCTCCCTGTTGGCGGGGGTGGCGCCGGGCGATGTCACCCTGCCACCCTGTTGACCCGCTGCCCCTCGGCATCCTGGTTATATCACACCCTGTTCGTGTCCTGTGTTGTTAAAGGGATAGTTCTTTTTTGTTGAAGTTGTATGAGATTGTCACCATCAGTGTGGTTTATCTGCAACACCGAAACCAGGCCAGAACTCTGCTCATGGGACGCAGTTGGGGGAAAGTCACTGCTGATGAACAACACTGATGGTGACGATCTCATACAACTTGATGCCAAAAAATCCGAACTATCCCTTTAAAACCCACCCGTTGTCCCGTCTTCCCCCCCAGGCGAGTTTACCGGGACAAGCTGAAGTTCTGGACCCACTGTGTGCTGGTGACGCTGGTCGTCTTCACCGTCATGTCCTTCTTCGCCGAGCAGGTCAGTGGTTAAACAGAAGCATATTCTACAATTGAAAAGAATAAATAAAGTCTGCTTGTGTCGGAGTGCTTTCGTTTTAGATGCAGGCGAATATAATCCGATAATCGTTTTTTTGCTGATATCGGACCGATATTTTTTCCTTCTCTTTTTGCAGCTGATTCTGCTCAAGAGAAAGCTGTTCCCCAGACGCAGGGCGGCGAGAGACAGCAACCCCGAGCGGGTGTGAAAGAGGGAGGAGGGAACACCCCCATCAACGCCCAAGCCCCGCCCCCTCCCTCCCAGCCGCTGCCGCCGCCGCCGCCACCACCGCTCTTCCACATTCCCCTCCTGCTGGGAAGCGGCCGAGCTCGCGTTGCATCGGCGGAGGAGGACAATGGAAGCCGGCGTGCCGCGGCGAAGGGAGAAGGGAATGGAAGCCATGAAGAAGAAGAAGCCGTCAGTCAGCGTGTCCGTCTGTAAACACTCCCTCCATGCTGCGTCACACACTTCCAATCCAGACGTGCGGCTGACTGACAATGTGCTTAAAAAAACTAAATACACACACGCCACGGCTCGGTGTTTCCGCGAGCATGTGCTGCAAGTTTTACTGTAAAAAAAAACTTTTCCCTGTTGTGTTCAGAGCTGAAAAGTCGATCAACAGAATAATCAAGTGGGAATGCGAAAACACTCCTGAATCGGAGTGTTTTTCTGTTTTGTGAATTTAATCTTTTCGGGCTTCAGGCTGTTGGTTTACCAAAAAATGTAGGAAAATGAGACACTCGAAGGCATCACTTTGGGAGAAATTGCAGCCCAAGATGTTTGGCTTTTACTGCACGGGCATTGTTTTAAAGAAGAATATTGGATGCATAATTCGTTTATGTAATTGTTGGCTGTTGTACTTTAACGGAGCACCGATTGTGACTTAATTATTAATCTGTACATTAATTAAAAATGACCTGATAGAATTCAAAACAGCCGAATTAGTAAAAAAAAAATATAGTGACTTAAAAATCACATTTATTTTCATATTGTATTATTATTATACTTTTTTCTTTTATATTTATAGCTGTTTCAATTTCTAAATGATCTGGTTTATCCTTTGTTATCTCCAGAGTCTCAGAATAAATCACAGTAGCCAAAATACAGAAATAATAAACTAGTAAAAAAAATAAAGAGGATAAATCGGTGAATCTGAGAAAAATAAGATTATTTTTCATGCATATTTTGTTGTAATTATGTCAGAATTGGTGCTCCTTCCTTTTGTCTAAAAAACAAAACAAACAAAAAAAAAAAAAGGATACTTGAAGTGCCTTCGTCGTTCAATCCTGCTTGTTTGAACATTCTTGTTTATCTTTTGACTCCTTTGGTATTTTCTTTTTTTATTCTACTATTATAAATATCCATGTGTAAGTGTCGGCTCGTCCATACCGGTGTGCGATCTGGTGTTTTTCCACTGGTGAAGCGAATGGAATGGGATTTGGTAATAATAATAATAATAATAATAAGATAATTAAGGCGGTGCAGATGCATTTTGATTGCGGGAGAAATGATCCTGCAGCTCTCTCGGCCGTCTGTACGCGTGTCCCCGTGGGACTCAACAGGCTCGCTTACTGTCTGAAATTCAGACCCCCTCAGCATGTTCTCTAACTTATTTTGATTGTATTGTTGTGACCGTGAGCCCGGCTGCCGACGCGTCCCACCCGAATGCCACAGAATGTAAATGTAGCTTCACAAAACTGCTCGTCAAACTGCTCCAGTTGTTTTGTCCCCCCCCCTTCTCTCCCTTTGGAAGTCTTTACTGTAATGAAAGTGAATCTTGGAGAAAGTCGAGGGGCCGGGTTGGGGGTGGGCGGGGGTCCGTTGCTGCTGCTCTGTGAGTCAAGAGATGTGCGAGGTCAGCGGGCGAATTAGGGAAGATGGTGAATGACGAATCTGGGAATTTGGATTTCCGCTGACTGCATCGGTTTTTGTGGTTCCTCCAAATGAAATAAAATGTGACTTGCTTCAGTTTTTGTGGTCATTTTCGCAACCCGGCACGATTTACTTGAGCCTTCTGCCTCGTTTCCTCTGAATCACAGCACCTTTTGTCCAGCTTCAGGGTGATCAAATAATCCGAAACATTATGAAAAGTGTATTTAACCTTTAAGAGTTCTAGGGGTCAAAATCCCTTAAAAAGAAAAAAATAGATATTTGATATATTTCAGGCTGATGCTGATTAACAAGACTGACTCATTTACAGATGGAAAAAATATAATTGCGGTATTTTACAGCAGTCTTTTGGAAGGAGACACTTTTTGTCCCCAGGAACTAATAAGAGAGTTTGCAATAGTCACTGCAGAAAAAATAAGAAATTCAACGTTGCTGCTAATCATTGGCCCATCTGAGGCTCTAATAACAATAATCATAATAATAAAATCCTCAAATTGCATTATATGAAAATTATTGAGTTTTTGGATTTCTTTAAATCAAATTACTGTGGAGTTGCGTAAACAAGTGCCTCATTTAAAGTGGAAAAAATAGGAATGTTATTTTTCCAGCGGTTTTGAGAACATTTTAGGGAGCTGGTACTCTTGTGGAACTTTTAAGGGTCATCTAGTTGAGATCAGTGTTCTGCGTATCAAAATGACTTCAACTGGATCCATCGAACGTCACCGAAATGCACTCGTTATCTTCCAAAACAAAAAACTGCGCCAACAAGATGCATGAAAAATATTTTCTTTATTACAATCTTTTCCACTCATATCGGTTAGTAAAAAGGTGCTCGACTGTGTTACTGAACAGTGCAACATGG
Source organism: Mullus surmuletus (assembly GCA_903171835.1). Taxonomy (NCBI): domain Eukaryota; kingdom Metazoa; phylum Chordata; class Actinopteri; order Syngnathiformes; family Mullidae; genus Mullus; species Mullus surmuletus. Next base: position 64,482 of record CAESWR010001201.1, read on the forward strand.
TGTTCGAAGGTCAAGGTCGTACTTTTTCTTGATGCATAGTTCCAGAGTCCATGGGTGGGTGGGGAGGGGGGTTAGGACACGCCTCTTTTACAATTACCCATCATCCTTTTGGAGGCGGGATCTGAGAGAAGGCGCTCTTTATTTTTCCAAATAAAGTTGAGGAACACCATGGGTTGTATTTGTGGTTTTGTTTACCCTTAAATAGCATATCGGCACTACAGAAATATCCCTTTTTTAATCCCTATGAACCTGAATAATGAGAAAAATCAGATTACAGGCGTACATTTTGATCATAAAAAGAATTGGTGATTCCACAAAAAAAAATATTCAGAGAACCAAATCGGATCGTTCACTTAATGACAGTGTACCGCCGTAAAAAGAAGCAAAGAAACTTCATGAGTAAAAGTCCTCCAGTCGGTACTATTATTGTTGTTCGTGTGATACTTCAGTGGAAAAAATAAAGAAAAGAAAATGTACAAAGCTGCTTTGTATCGAATATTCACAAGTTAAACAGTTAATTACAACAAAAATATTTTAAGGCAGTTGAATTCTGTACAATCAAAGAACATTTCACGATTAGCCCTTCAGGGAGAAGAACAGAGGAAGCAGAGCGAGTCGCGTGTTAATGCTTCATACGTCGACGGCAATCCAGTTTTTTTTTTTTTTAGTCTTCCAGGGTTGAGGATTGAGATGAAGTTTTTTTTCAAAAAGCAAACAAACCACAGCGGCGTGTGTGTGTGTGTGTGTGTGTGAGAGAGAGAAGGAAAGCCGGTCGTCATTTTCAGCATTAACACACACCGTCGAACCCGTCACGCAGCTCGTTGACAACCTGCAAGCCCACATTACAAAAGTGATTGGAAATTGATTTTTTTTTTTAAAGTCAATTCTGTATTTTCCAACCTTGATTCACACCAGATTTTTTACTCACAGTCACCAAATAAATTAACAAACAAAATGATGAGCACTTCCAACAGGCACTTTTAGTTTGGGCAGATATCAAAGATTTACCTGTCACTTGTTTTCTTTCTTAAATTAAAAAAAAATGTGACGCTTTGATGTTGGTTAATGAATAAAGCAGATAAAAATGCTTTGATATTTACACAAGCTAGAAAATACCCACCAGAAATATTTTGGTTTTGGAGATGAATAAGCAGGAAGTGATGTAAAGACCACCTTTTCTGACATGCACTTGCTGTTTTGTTTTGGTTTGAAGTTGGATGGTTCCACCTGGTTGGTTGGTTTTTGGTGGTGCAGGTGGAGGGGGGGGGGGGGGTGGGAAGGGGTTGCAAGGCAGTTCTAACCGGACGTGGTCACTTTGTCGAGGCTGCAGTGGCTCGGGCTCGGGGGTCTCCCGTCGTTGCGGTCGTTCTCGTCGTCTGCTTCCAGGAGCGGGGAGAGGTCCGACGTGCCCCCCCCCGCCTCCTCCCGCCGGGCAAGCTGTCAGTCGCGGTGGTTCTTCCCCGCCGCCGTGATGCTGAAGACGCAGATGCGCAGGTGGGAGGCGATCTGCAGGCACACGCCCGTGCAGTAGCGCGTCAGGTCCACCAGAGAGAGGACCTGCAGGGGAGAGCGTGCGCGCCGGGTTACTGGAGGTCAAAACACGTCAATTTACAGTGAATTGCTTGTACATGGGAGAAGTTCGCCCCTCAAGTATTTCTGCCAGCAGAACTGCATTTCTGCCCACTTCACCCCTGAGCTTTTCCTGCTACTTAATTTGGGCAAAAGCATCAACTTAAACCCTTTAAGAGTTCCTTAATAATTTCCTAAAAAATGTAATTATTTAATAGTTTTAATAACATTATTAGAGCCTCAGATGGTCAATGATTAGCAGCAACATTGAATTTGAAGCACTTATTTTTTCTGCAGTCACTGATTTTTATTTTTATTATTTTATTGTTTTTATTAAAAAAACTGAAATAATAAATTAAACTATTAAACAAATAATTCAATAATAGACGGACTTGGGTTCTCCTCAGTTCACATGACGCTTTGTTGCTATCTTTACCTCATCACCTGACTTCCTAAAGCCTCTCTGTCAGCGACCCTTCAGGGCAAACTTCTCCCTATAATGACTCCTTCCCAGAAGCGAGTGGGTGAGTTCAGGCCCGACTTGACTGGCAGGTCGTCGGGGCTCGTTATGCTCACAGCGAGCTCCGCCCAGACGCGCAGAATTAAGCCAGCAAGTTTCCCAGCAAAGATAATTTCTCTCTCAAACCAACATCATCCGACTCATCGCGCCAAACGCAGCTTCCGCCACCTTCAGAGAGGCTTTGGAGTGCGAGACCCCTCCTGGTATAAAGGCCACGCTGACAGCCGTGGGAGCACTAAACCCTGAGCTGATTACACGTGTCATCGCCGTTTATCTGGTGTCATTTAAAAACCGTCTGAGCAGGCGTTCGCACCTTGAACCGCTGCTCTCACGAGTCTGATTAGACGGCTGCAGCAGCTCAGAACACACACACACACCTGATCAATTCACTCATCGAACATCAAATGTTCCTGAATACGGAAAGAACAGAGCGCTACATCAATTATCTCGTTATTCTGATTAAGCCTTTTTCAGTTTCTGTTGGCTCGCGGTTTTTATAATGCACTTTTATTGCCCTTCAAAGCTGCGAGACAGTGACTACATTTACATGCAGTCAATATTCGGGTAAAGGTACAGTTAGTGAAACATTGGGAATGAGGAGTTTCCATGCGTGAGCAAACAGGGTTCTTCCTGTATCCATGGTGATTGTGATCAATGGTGATATGGCGATCAAAGCAGCCACGCACGGAGAAGGTCTACTACAAACCCTGTTTGGCGTAACTTTGCGCTCCCCTTTTTGTGGATCTGTCTATCCCGCTACTTTCTAGCGTCTCCAAATGCCAGGATGTTTGTGTCTTTCATCACACTGATGAAGTGATTGGTTTCCTCCTCACTCCAAAAGTGTGGCGTGGTGTCGCTCTCGCCTTTGGCCATGTTTACAAGTAGTTCCTGGACTCCAAAGACCAAGATTCCTTGCAAATAGAACATGCACAGAACACAAACTCATATTCCTTTTGATGGGGAGATCCTGATCTGCAGATACATGATCAAATGTACTCTCTTTAGGTAATTTTTGGACATTAGTTTCTCTGAAATTCTCTATCACCAAATTGAGCCCAATCCCCTGACTGGTGTTTTTGGCACTGCTCCAGATGTGGATTTCCTTCCTATCCATGTGGCTTAGCGATACGATTGTCCCGTATGGACTTAGAGAAGATTAGATGTACACAATTCTGGGATCGAGCAGGTTCCGGTTATTCAATCGGGTTATAGATGTTTACGTGGCCGTGCATAACCGGATATTATA
>CAESWR010001201.1:77764-92052 GCA_903171835.1 Mullus surmuletus
TTTTTTTTTGACACTTTTTTTTGTCAGACCCAGAAACACATTTCAATAAGCAGAAATCATGTAAATACTGTAGTTGTGTGTCAGGGCTTGTGCTATGAGAATATTTTGTGTACACTACTGAATAGGGCTGTCACAATATCAGATTTCGTGATTATTATGGGAAAAAAATGTCACGATATTAGCTGGATATTAAAAAAATTCAAATAATAATGGTACAATCATGGAAATTGAAGTGGTAGGTGGTATAAAGGTGGTATAAAGACAGTATGAAAACAGTTGCTGTACAACTGCACATACACTGTTTTCAAGTGGCACCGAATCATTTACACAATATTATCAAATGCGCATTTTTAACACAATATTGAAATTACATTTTTTTTTTATACCGGTATATCGCGACAGCCCTAGTACTGAACAAAGGTAGAACCAAAACGCTGCTGACATGCATCAGAGTCTTGCAAACACACGGCGGTGGCACAGAAGATGAATCGGGTTTTTTTTGTTTTTTTGTTCTTATGGTACGTAACAAGCCTTAAACCTGCACACAGCATGTCACACCCAAGACCAGTGCATCCTCCCCAGCACCCCTCCTCCACCCCAGCTCGCCATTGCCTCCATCATCCCCGCATCCGACTTCCAGGCCGCCGACTTCAGTAGGTGAGAGAAGAAGATCGCTAGTGGCAGCAGCTCTCCGCAAAGCTAAAGTGTCTCATTGCACTCGATTTTTTTTGTTTTTTTTGTTTTTTTTTACTTCTCTGGCTCGACAATCTTTGCCTCACTCATGTACTTGTCAATCAGGTGAAGGGGCACTCCGCGCTGCATGAGTTCGAAGAAGGTGAACCCTCCTGGGGGGGGAACAAGAGGAGAGACAGTCTCGTAATGGTGTTGGGAGAGAGAGCTGGAAAGAGGGAGAGTGAAGAGAAGACAGCAAGGTAGAGTAGGAGAGTTGAGGCTGATCGAGCAGAACACGGAGGGCAAAGAAAGGCCAGGAGGTCGCAACACTGGATTGCTGGATAACTCATGTATGCAACATTCCGTTTCAAACAGTGTGTCCCAATTCACTTATTGATTATTTGGCAAGTTTTAGCCTAAGTATGTACACAAAGTATGAACTTGCCAAGTTGTAATGCACCGTAAATGCAGTTGGAATCTCTCCACCTATCTATCTAGAATGGATACATCCATTGAGCTAATGCTATTTTGGAGTTTTTGGTGCTAGATGTTACTACAGAACACTTGACATGATCAGCTATGGTGACAGCTACTGCCTTGTTGTGCTGCTACCAGTGCAAAATGTCCATAATTCAAGCTAAACCTAACAGCTAAATGCTATTATATATAATATAGGCAGGGTCCTAATGCTGTTTGCTGTTTTGCAAAGACGAAAGAAAACAGCTAAGGTAAGAGGGGTAGAACAAGAAGAAAAGATCTTTAGTGACTGTAGGACGAAATCTGTGGAGCCAAGCTTTCCAAATAGAGCTACTTCACTGGATTTAGACATTGAATGGAGAATGACGAGAAAAAGTCAGTTGACCAAAGTCTTATTAAAGGGGAAAACGTATTCTTCCAGTGTAAAAGTAATATCCTAAGGCGATGCTGACTCTTTGTGCTTAGTACCTAATTGGGACAGAGCTTTACATCTCAGGCATGCTGATCAAGGAGCCGAGACAAGGCCGATTCCACTGAGAAACAATGCATGTCCAGGAGCTTTTGCAAAATCCAGAGTAATTAATACTGCGTTCACTTGCCCGCGGCAAGCAAAGGTCCACATAAAGAATTGTGTCTACTAGAGTGCATACACAACACAAGGTAGTGAATAATCAAATGTTAGTTAGCTTTGTATAAAGCCTGTATGACTTCATTCAACAGCCGCAGAGACAGAAAAAGGGGCATGTAGACATGAGCCTACATCGGACAGAAATCACTCTACACTGAAGCTTGATTTCTAGACAAAGGTTAGAAACAGTGTACTCACCTTGTATGCGGCACAAAATACATGAGAGGTAGTCTGAATTCACAGCATTGCACACCAACAAATAGGCCAACCAATTCAAATATTCAAAGGCTTGTTATGGCGGGCCAGCTACAGGGATCTGGGGGCTGTCATGCAAATCCCCCTTTCAATCAATCAAATAGTTGATTTCGCATATTTGGGACCTGCTTTCGCGGGGGGGAGAAAAGCCGAGCTACAATCTCACCAATCGAGAGAAGCGAGGTAACAGGCCGACTGAAAGATGCATAATGAATGACATAAGCTTCATATGCCAGAACCATATGAAAGCTTACCTTATATGAGAACATACATTCACAATTCTTGAGTTTGGACTGGGGGAGAGAGAAGAGAATAGGGGTTAACACAATGTTTTACATGGAGTTATATGTGTTTCACCAGGGAATACCGTTGAAATGATTACTGAACTCTTTATATGAGGAGTTAACTGAGTGGCATAAAGGGGTCGCTGGAACTTGGGAAGACTGGTTTGAGATGGCGCATTTAAAAAGTTCACCTAACGCTATGGCTAGTGAGGTGCAGCTCATGACAGACATGTGTGTTGAGGTGGTGTGTGGTGAAGATGGACAAGATGGTTGGATGAACTGGACTGGTTCAAGTGGTGTGAGAACACAGGGGATAAACCTTTACGCTGATGGAAGAGTGACACCAGATATTACATGAGCACATGAACAGACCATTATGATGTCATTCTTTGTGTCTACTTTGAAAATAATGTCCAGGCATCAGTTGCAGAGGCTGTTCTTCGGTTGGAAGGTTCAACTGTAGAGATTTGTAGCAGGTTGCACCACATAAACTGAAGTCAACAATTTAGTCAGAAGAGAAAATAACAAGAGGTAGTCCCTTTATAAAGCCTTTCCAATTGGTTGTTTTTATGATGCAACCCGATTTGTTAACTAATTTAAAGTGGCGATGAGATTTTACTCACAAATTTGATTATCAAATTATGAACAGCTGCTGCAACCCAGACCAGATACTTACATGTCCAGGGTTTATGGCGTCAGCTCTTTGGTGTACTGCGACACACAGTTCAAACACTATGGTTCCTTGGTGGATTTGGGCTCCCAAAGTCATCTTTGCCACTGTACAGTACACTCTTGACAATTGTGCTCATGAAAATTTACCAATTTGTACTCAAAATATTCTGATGAAGGAGGAAATAATGAAAAGCTTTGGGAAACCAGACCCAGAAACAAGAGAGTTGCCCCACTGCGGTGACATCCTGTTCCGCACTGACCTTTGACCTCCAGTTTGCAGTCCACCTGGGCCTCTCCCAAGTCGTTGATGGCCTTGCAGGTGTACATGCCACCATCGTACGGGCTGGGCTTCCTGATCTCAAGTGTGCACACTCCTTGGTTGCTAAACATACGGTAGCGTGGGTCGTCGATGATGGCAATCTTATTCTTCATCCAGATCACTTTGGGCTGCGGGTAGATACAGAATTCTCAGCAGCACAGAGATGTTAATCTAGCTAAACCGATTTGCTGTGGCGTTTAAACCTATCTATTAGAGGAAATTATGTAATTACAGAATGTTTGAATTGTTGAACAGAATTGTTGCTATGCTAGTGTTGGGGATATTCCAGTGCAACCCACAATGCAACAAGGTGGCGTACTGTTAAGTTAAAATAGAGTTTAAAGTCCATTTGACCTCATCTGGCTCACCCCAAGGGTCTGTATATATTGCAACGTTACCAAGTGTAGTGTAGCAATTAGGGTTGGATATCGTCTAAAAAATTACCAGTACCGATACCAGTACCCTAAAAACGATATTGATAGCAATTCAGTACTTCATTTGATACATTTTGTTGATTCATTCAATATTAATCATGCAAATAGACATTTTTTCACACAAATACATTTTGAAAGTGCTCAAATTAAACTGTGAGTAAAACCACAGAAACAGTCTTTTTTCTAGATCTAGGCACAAAAACAATCAATTGCATGTATCGTTTGACAGGTGCAGTTTCGATACTACTGGGTTGTTTCGGTCGAGCCCTGAAAGGTATCGAGTACCGATACCCAGCCCTAGGAGCAATAGACTTAACACTGAGTTTATGTCCTCACTTTATATTATTTTTCCAATAAATGAGGGGAAATAAAATACAAAATACAATGTATTGGACATACCTGAGTCTGTACACACACCACTTTTACTTGCAGTTCAACCACCTACCCTTGGGTTGGCACGGACACTACAGTTGAGAGTGGTGTTGTAGCCAGCGACGGCAAAGGTGTTGATCAGCGGCTGCGTAAACTTCGGTGCCTCTTTGAAGTCACGATCATTGTACTCTGGCGTTTTTATCTGCATGCCTGTGGGGGTAAGGGTAGAGGAATTGTGGGGGTTGGGGGGTTGTGCATGGGGATGTGCATGATACTGGCGCTGAGCGGTATCATGTGGGAAATTCCCTATGTGATGAGGGAAGGACAACATTTCTTTATTTATCATCTGCTGAGACTGTGACACCATTGGTTTAAGGGCCTGTCAGTCATAGCCCCACCCCTGTTATGTTGAAGTGAGACAACATCACTGACAGTACCTTTAAAAACACTTACACTTTTCCACATTACTGATTTTGTCAGATTTTGTCCAAGAGTTACCTCTCAGGAGGATTACCAGGGTTGTAATTCAACAACCATATCAGCACCATAAACGATTCCATACAAATGCTTTCCATGCCAACGTGCCAGTCACTTGTACCTTCTTTGACGATGAGAGCACTGTTTTTGGTTTGGGTTGCGGTTTCGCTGAGGCCACACATGTTCTCGGAGTAGACCCTGAAGAAGTACTCGTTCCCAACCACCAGCTCTGTGATGGCGATGCAGTTACGATGGTAGTGCTCAATGCATGTGTACCATTCCTATGAAGCAGATTAAACCATGTTAATACTGTTTATTAAGACTCCTGTGCGCCAGCTCAAAGCATTTTGCAAAAGCAGGCCTCTACCATGGTCTTTTTGTCGGCCTTTTGAATAGTGTAGCCAGTTATCTGGGCATTGCCATTGTCTTTGGGAGGGGTCCAAGCAAGAGCCACATTTTCTCCCCATACATCTTCAATTGTCACAGTGTGGGGAGGCCCAGGTAGATCTAACAATTACATTCAAAACAGCAGTTTGAATGACAGGTTGGAATCAGAGACTAAAAGTCTTCCCAGTAAAAATATTGAACAACATTATCTCTTCACTCACCAACAATCTGAATGTCAATAATGGCTGTGTCGACATGGTTTTCGACCTGCACTGTCATATCATAGTTCCCAGAGTGACTACGCTCTGCTTTTCGAATGAAGATGATGCTGTCGCAGTCTGTGTTGCGGATGTTGACGTGGGTAGGATCAATGGGCTTACCATCCTTCAGCCAAGTCACCTTTGGTCTGGGTTTGCCCTACAAGCAGTTTCACAGGGTGGCGTGAGTTCAATGCTCAGAGATACAATAAACATTTATTGGCATGAGAAACTGCCTTACCATAAATGGAACCACAAGGTTGACTGCTTCCCCAACTCTACGAGTGTATGTCTGCTTCAGGTGACGTGGGACACGGATCTTGGGTGGCTCTGAGGAGAAGATAGAGCAGAAGATGTGAGCTACGTTTCTGCCACTCTTTTTCTATAAAATCCCTTAAGCATTTTTCTGGGCTTACCAATAACCTCTTTGACAAGAACAGAATGCTGAAGTGTCCGTGGAGAGCTGGCTCCTGCAGCATTGATGGCCTTCACTCGAACTAAGATTTTACACCCTGGACTGAGCCCAGTGATAGTGTACTTGGTCTTCTCTGTCAGTTCCTTGTTTGATATCACCCAGTCATCACCTGTGAGAAGAGTTCACTGCAATTTGTAACGTGTTTGACTGCATTGGTTACTGCGTATCTCATCGGGTATGCCAGAGTAACAGCAATTTTAGGGGACAGATAGGCTTTGTCGGGTATTTATTCATGTAAATCTAGAAAGCAGATCCAGGGAGTTGAGGAATTTGCAATACATTTCAGACTACACATAGAAAGTCATTACTTTTCAGAACTCAAAATTTAAAATATACGAATACTGGACGAAACTGTTGATTCAACTGTGGAATTGTGAACTTTCATCCACAGTAGCTGAAAATCCCACAGCTCTGCGCAAGATTTGAGCCTCCCGTACTTCCTTCGATGCAGTACTCCACTAGATATCCGTCCAGACCGGCAGCTCCGATGGTTTCGGGAGGACGCCACTTTACGGTCACCGTGGTGTCTGTCACATCGTCCACAACCAGCATGGTAGGCTCGCTGGTCACGGCTAAGGAGGAGAGGAATGTGCGAGCAATCAGACAGGTCATAGCCACCATTCCTTGCGTGGTTTCCGGCAACCAGTACAAGTGAGCTAGGAACACATCAAGCCATTTTGGCACTCCATGAACACATGAGCAAGGCGCCTCTCTCTCCGGCTGGTATGCTATCAGTCCCCCTGTCAGATCTCATTAGTCCCTACTCTTGTTGTCTATTCTTGTATTCTTTAACTCCTATTGAACCCTCTCATAGACCTGCTCTCCTAAACCTCTAATCCGCAGATGGTTTGGCAGCCATTATAAAGACATATTTAATATCCTCTAAATCTCCTGCATGTCCAGTGGAGGTCACAGTCAGAATGCTTTGGATGGTGAGCTATGGGGAGCAACAGCTGTGTTGCTGGGGTATCAAGGGCAGATCAAATATACGCACCATCACAGGGCCACTCTTTCGAATTTCCTCCATCAGTATAAGAGTGTAGTATTGACATAGACAGATTATAGGAGCAAAACCAAAGGTGTTTTAAAACTACAGCGTGGAAGGAGACATATGGTTACTCACCAAGTGGGGTAAAGGCTTTGGACGGCTCACTCGGCTTTGACACGCCAATGGCATTGACGGCAAAGATCCGCACCTCATATGGTACGCCTTCAATCATCTTTTTGGGTTCAAATTCTGTTTCTTTGATCAGGTCAAAGTTCAGTCTCATCCATCGAGAGCTCTGTTTCTTTTTCCTCTCAATGAAGTAGCCTTTGAGGGAAATTTAGAGCGGCCATTAATAATCACTACACTCATGAGAACCACCATCACAACGTAAGACGAGTTGTTTACCGAGAATTGGTGAACCTCCATCATACTTTGGTGGGTCCCATGTCATAGAGCACCAATCACCACCCACCTGTGGGACCAAGGGGGCCTCTGGAGGGTCAGGGATGTCTGCATGCAACAGAAGGACGTAGTGAGGGTTCAAGAAACAAACAAGCAGGTAACAATATGGCCTCTCACATGGAGTGTTTTGTGACCTCTTACCTACAACCTTTATTTTGATGCTGGCTGTGGCCTCACCAGCCTCATTTTGAAGGACAATTTTGTAGTTGCCGCTGTCCTCACGCTCTGTGACCTCAATCGTGAGGCTGGTATGGTCAGCATACGTTTCAGCGTGGACACGATGTCCGGAATCAAGGATAACCTGAGACAAAATGAGATGGAAACAGAAAAATTAGATGGAAACAGAAAAATGAGATCAAGAGATCAAGAAAAACAGATGCTTGGAAAGATGCTTACCCTTTCCCCCTTCATCCACACCACCCTGGGCGCAGGTTCGCCAGTGATCGGAATTTCCAAGCGGAGTTTGTTTCCAGCTACAACTGTCACTGTGTTGTCTGGGAAGTTCAAGCTTTCCAAGTGCACCCTTGGTGGGTCTGTGTAGAACAAAGACAATATTGTATTTTATTTCAGGATCTACTGACAGGAATGTTCCACTCCACTTTTGCTGTACCACACAAAGACACTTTTCTTTTACTTGCAGAGGTTCGTTACTTTGGAATTCACATTTTCATTTAGCAAAAACATCTTTGATTAAGTCCAGACTGAAGTCCTACTTAATACACTAAAATCCTATAGCTTCCTTTTACACATAATCAATACACTCATACTCCCACTCTTAATTTTATACTGATTTTAGCGTTATAAAAAGGCATGTGTATTTTTGTTGTTGTTTGTTATTGAATTTTTTGAGTATTTTATTTTTATTTCTTTTTGAGACAACCTTGAATAAGCCCTTTTTTAAATAATTAATTAACCTCTCCAGCATTTCCTGTATTCCTGTTTTTATCTATGTCTATGTAACTGTCCCTGTATTATGGTGCGAATAAATAAACAATAGTAATGAAATGTTGAGAATTATACCGATAATATGAACTTTGGCAGATAGGCTCTGTGAGTATCCCTCAGGTACAAAGGTGTAATCTCCTGCATCGTGAAGGGAGCTGGCCTCAATTTCGAGCCGATGAACCCTGATAAACCAGAACGACATTGGTTAGCAGTTAGCTGAGGCTGGTTGTGATTGAAAGGTTAATGAAGTGGTCATACTTATTTCTGTGTATGATGGTGATGCGGTCATTCTGCTGAATCAGCTGTCCATTCCTGTACCATCGGCCTGGGACATTGCCTGGGAAAATCTCACAGTGCAGCTTTAGTGGTTGGCCCAGTTTCACTGTCATATCCTGCAGGTCCTGGAAGATCTTCAGCGGTTTCACTGACGAAAAGGTATGATAGAATGGTGTTGAACCGAATGGAGTCACAGTTATGTTGAAAAATATGTGAACAATGCAAAACTTAATAACAAGACAACATACAGTCAACCTGTACACGAGCCTCGGACGTGCCACCAGTTGCCATGATGGAGTATGTTCCAGTATCCTCCTTGGAGGCGTCGTCAATCACCAAGAAGTGTTTGGTTCCCTCAGCTTTAACCCGATATCTGGAACGCACTCCTGTTGGAACCTCAACGCCGTTCTTCATCCTGAAAGAGAAGGAAGCATTTAGTATATTCACATGTAAACACACACGCCGCAATGGCCAAAGCAGCTGCAATGTGCAAGTGCTAAACTTCAATTTTTTTTTAGACAAGCGATTGTATCCATTTACCATTTGACTTGAGCCCCTTCTTCTGACACCTCACACTCCAGCTCAATCCTCTCATTCACGGTGGTCTTCACAGGCTCAATGCCTTTCACGATCTTTATCGGCAATTCTGTGAATGCGAGGTTGGAAATGCTGAAGTGTAATGTAATGAATGACATTTTGGTAACAGTCTGAATAAAAACGATTGGAGATACCTTTGACAAACAGCTCTGTGGAACACTTCTCATCTCCAGCAGCGACAGAATAGGCAGCATCGTCATTCATGCTGCAGTTATTGATGACCATAATCCTTTGCGTGCCCTTGTGCTCAAAAATATACCTAAAGAGGAAATTCTTGAGTGAAATCACCAATTACCTGGAGGTTTAAGGTATCATTGAATATGTGACTGATGTAAACAATAGGAATATATTGGCATCCTCTGACAGAGGATGGTTTTATTCCACTATATTCATTGAAAAAAAGGAGAATAATGCACATTGTACATTACATGCAGGAACTAGACCAACTGGCTGTGTTCACACCAAAACACTGAACATGAAAGATGGAAAATGGACTCTGGATGGATGGACTTACTTCCTTTGACTTAAGGTCGGCAGTGGAGCCAGAGTGGGGCCGGAGCAGAGGAAGTATACAGGAAGTAATTATAGCAGACAGGAAGGAGCATCATGATGTGACAGACAGATAGACAGACAGACACACAGACAAAGACAGAAAGACATCATGCCTGGCGGTGTACAGCATATGGATGGTCATGTTACAACAAAGAAGTCTTGAGGAGTCCTGGAGAAAAAACGCCACAGGAGACCAAACCAGAAAATAGTAATAACCTCCCAGATGGCTTTAACTTTGCATGGCTTTCAACCCAGTTTGCAGCTACTTTAACATTAAGATAATCTAGTTTGCCGCTAATCTAGAATCACATTCTATGTTTTATTTTGCAGTCGAATATGCTTTTATTATAATAGTTGTTATATTAGTGTTGAAGTATTTCAGCTCCCTTGAAAATGAGTCTAAAATAGCTGGCAAAGCACCAAAATGCTAAATGTTCAAGAAAATTATTCAAAAATACTTTGCTGAAAAGAATTGTTGCTGGTGCAATTATGTAAAAGCTGACTTGATTAAAAAAAGATACTGGTAATTTGTTCTTTTTTGTTGTGATTTTTCTTTGATATATACAGTCTTGGTTTATATACAGTTTTGACCTCCAAATGTCTTGGTCTCGTCTCGGTCTCGATGCTCTCTAGTCTCGATAATGTCTTGGTTTTGGTTGGTGCGATCTTTACTACAAAAACATGTTATATGATGATAAAAAAGAACAAGTAAATAATAATGTAAAAATGGGAATTTACAACGACTAAACTTGAATAGCTATAATCAAATCGTGTCTTAATGGATTAATCGCTCTTTAACACGATTGGTCAAACTGTTTCAAAGCCAGACTCGGTTAAAGACCTGTGAAGGAGGTACCACCTTTTTCCTGTGTAGAGAGGAGGACATGTACAGTGGTTCATGAGAACAATTCATTCATCACTTCCACCCAAATGTAGCTCTGGAGAACTGCCATTTCTCAAGATCATTTCCAATCGTTACCAATAAGAGCCACATTCGAGACCACGTTATACTCTGGACATCAGCTGACAATGGTTCACACTGGAAAGGAGCAGATCTTTATGACACTTGATGTGATTTAAGTCCATATGGGTTCTGAGAATGTGAACCATTGTGCTTCAGAGAGGCGACAAAACACAAACACCAGATAGCTGGTCACGAATGAAGCACATTTTATGACATGTGTTTCATTTGTGCAGTGTTTGATGGGGAGAAGTTGAAGACAGATGGAAGAAAATGTGTCAGCACATACTTTGGGGTGGGCCTGATTTCTTGGCCGTTCTTGTACCACTTCAGCTCAACCGTGGGGTCGGCCAGGTCGACCACCAAGCGAATCTTCCCTCCTTTGTCCGCCTGGTAGGCGGGCTCCAGCTTCTTCGCAAAGGCTGTGAAAAAGACGGCTCATGAGCTTTTTGAAGCCCCGCTTCAAAATACTCGACGCTTTGACTCCACTCGCCTTCGCTCTTCTTCTCCTCCTTTGGCATCTTCTTCATCCTGCGCAGCAAGCCCCTCAGATCCGTGATGCCGTACGTGAAGGCGATCTTCTCGTACTGGTCGGGCCGGGCGTTCTTCAGGATCTCCCACACGTCCACGTCGGGGCCTTCGTCCTGCTGTTTCGGCTCCCTAGTGGCGCCGGACACGAGGGGAGTGCATGAGGGGTTGGAGTCAAAGGCTGGCGTTTGCGACATGTCCTGAGGAACATCTCACAAACCCCCTGGAATTGTGGGGTTTAAGGAGGAACCCTTTATCGCGGAAATGTGTTTGGTTTGTGGATCCTACTTCCCCGCAGGGCATTACTCAGGACATGTCACACAAAGGGATGGGCATGGCGAGGGGTTTACCTGTGGACTGACGAAGACCCCGGAGTCAGACGTTAACTGAGATGGGGGAGCAGCACTGTTAAGGTGGTTACGTTTTCAGTGCTGTTTACTTTGCCAGCAGGATTGCACAAAAAATACTCTGAATATAGTATAGTATAATTTGCCACATTGCATACGTTTCGGCTATTAAGTGTCTACAATACAAATAAAACAAACTCATCAATGGTCTTCAGTTGAAGGCCTTTTACAAAATCTCAAATCTCAATTGTTGTTTAAAAAAGATGGCCAATTTGCAACTGTTGAGGTAAGGGGAGCTGAGGTAATGACAGAAGTTTTGCCTCTTAGTCCCAGACACCGTTACTGTGCCCTGTTAAGTGTGAGATAAAGCAGAGGTTTTAAGTGTTGTTGGATTAAAGTAGCACACAAGGAGAGGGACTTAGGTTTTTGCATTTTTGCGCCATGTCTTGCGCTTTGCTTTTGAAACATGTTGATATGCAGCATGCAGGGATTTGGGGAAAACCTGCAAAGAAAAACTTAATTTGACTCGTAAGGAAGTGGCCCATCCCTTTGTTGGTTGTTGGTGTAAGCGATCACTTCAGAGACGCTCTGACGTTGGTTAGGGTTAGCTTTGTGAGCTCCGGATTAATACACAAGTCGCCCTGGACATGAGTATAACCATTAGTTTGAATAACATAAAAAGAACATTCAATCAGCGTCTTTCATAGACATTGTCAGAAATGTCCGAAAGGTTGGATGAGAATAGCATCAAATATTATTCCATTCTTTGCTCGTGTTTCTTATCTGTTTATTTTCAGGCAATTATCAAGAAGGCTCAAATAAACATTGCGGCATTTCGCCTCCTGTTTCCATAACAGGAATGACATTACAATGTAGCGGTAACACTATTTTAGAGCATCATTTCTCCATGGCCCGCTTTGCACGTCACCCATGATCCAAAATGGCGCTCTTTGCCTCATAAAAGCGCTCTGGCGTCACGCAGGGCGTTTATGAACCAAGGCCCGTTTCCATCATGGCCGAGTGCTGGTGGAGCAGTTAGGAATGTCTGCCTTCAAATGAAGTGTTACCGTACTACAGTAGGCCAACACTCTTGCTTGTCCAATTCCTAGAGCTACACGTCATGCTGGGGACTCTACAGGATTACGGTACTCACCCGCAGTAAGGTCTAATCGTTTTAATACCTACAGTTTTCTCTCTACTAACCTTTGATTTCTGAATATGTAGGGGAGAAGAAGAGACAAGCCCAAAATAAATGCATAATTTAGTCTAGCTCGTCAACTTTTTTGAGCCACACCACAGTAGCTTTGGACTAGCATCAATGTAGGATAAAAACAAGATGGCCGCCACTCAAAGAGCAGCCCATTACAAAGTTCTTACGAAAGATTTGAAAGAAAGCACATCCAAAAAACAAAAAAGAAAGGGCTTAAAAGTACTGAGAAGGACAAAATCCACTCGAGGTCGGGATGTGATTCTCACCTATGTTTAAGGAGACCACTAAAGTCAAGCTCCCCTGCATCTTCTTGTCCTTCACTGCTGTTGTTAACAAGGAGAGATTAATAGAGATTTAATCAAAGATGAAACAGTACCAGGCACTAGAAAAACAATGCTAAAAGAGCAACACAAAGCAAACGCTCTGACTTCAATCAGTGTATTAGCGCCAAGCTAACAAGTGATTGGTTCTTACACAAAAACCCCTTCGTCCGTCTTTCATTGTTTCCAGACGTGAAATGATTGGGTTTGTGTAAGACACATCGAGACCCTTCCCAGGTCGTATTGCCACAGTGTTGGAGCAACGCAACATTGTGATAATGCAATGAAACTGGGATGCTTTGTGTTGCTTTCCAGGCACATTGTTTGATGGGAAGATTTAAAAGTGCAAGAGTTGGCCTTTAACTACAACACATCTGGGTTCGGCGGTTTGATTCGTAATAACCTCTGAGGAAGGTTAATGGTGCGACTATCTATGTCAAACTTGCATGAAATACAGTAATATTACACAGAAGGGAAATGTTGGCCTTATTTTGTTTATGGAACGCTCCCTCATAGATTCTTAATTCCTTGTTCAAGTGAGAATAAATGCTGAAATGATAATAGCTGCAGTTGGCTCCACGGTATGTCCTGCAGCTGCATCACTCCTCCTCCATTACCTTCTTTTGAAAGCCGATCGAATATCAAGGTTCTGTGAGCCCTGTCCGGCCTCTGCAAGACAGCAACAACACATCAGCGTCACGCTCGTCCCATTGGCCCACGCCAAAATGAGCGCCGTGTGTGTGCTTTTGGCAAACCTTTCACTTCCAGGTCAAAGGAGCAGCTGTCAAACTTGTCCTTGTAGTTGACCTCGCACCTGTAATTCCCGGCGTAATTGTCTTTGGCCTTGATGATGTGCATCTCAAATGTGTGGATCTGCCAAAGGCGCCACACAAAGGACAGTGAGAAGGGATTCTGTAGCAGCTTAGTTTGGTGGTGATCGCATTAGTCGTATGGGGGGTTGATTGATTGGTTTGCCGTTTGTACCTTGGTGACACGTTCAAAAGTCTCCTTGAGTTGTAAGTGTTTCCCCGTCTTGCTGGCCAGATCCATCCATTTTCCTTTGAACCACTTGATAGTGGGTTTGCGGAGGAGATCTTTGGCCTCCACTTTGGCGACAAAAGTGATGTCGCCACCTTTGGACAGCAGAAGAGGACATGAACACTGGCTCCAAAAATCCAGTCTGAACCATATCAATCACTTTGATGGACTTTTTTCTTCTTAAAGCCATACTTTGATAGGATAGAAATTAACACAATCTTCCTCTAGCAGATAAAATTCCTGTTTCATGTAAAGGCTCAAGAATAGTTCCATAGGCTGGTTTTAAAGGTACAATACGCAAGATTTGGGGGGGTATGGGGGGGGGTTATAATATTCAAATCTTTAGCCGTTCCTC
>CAESWR010001201.1:140215-151500 GCA_903171835.1 Mullus surmuletus
AAAAAAAAAAAAGGGAGGAGAAAGTCACTTGTTTTCTGTTGATTGACAGGTTGGCGTGCTCTTTTCCCCTCCCTTCCACTGAGGGAGGGAGATGCAGAGCGGCCGTGTTATCTGACACCTGCAAATGTGGTGGGGTGGGGCCCGTACATGGGGTCTCCATGTAACAGGGGCAGGAGAGACATATGTGTCAAAGATAATCAAAGAAAAAAAACACAATACCTACGTCTGTGTGACAACATCATAACCACAACAGACAAACCCAGAAACCAACACCTTTTTAACAAACACAAGAGGAAAACAAAACCTTGCATGAATGTCTGTGGCTTCTCTGTCCCACTAAATGTATTTGAACGACCATAATTCCAATGTAAATATTTAACAACCTAACCTGAGACTAGAGAACAGATGCGTTCACCTCAACAATCACAGGGTTTTAACATTGTCAAGAGCACAAAAAAAATAAATAAAAACTGCATTTATCTGGATTTGGCTTTATAATCTGGATATAAAATGTGCCGTTGCATGAAAATCGGCCCCTCTGCTTTGGAAGAAGTATTCTTAGTCTGTTCACGTTTGCCCGGAAATCAGAGTTGACATGTTTGTTAGTGTTCATCAGAAAAAGCACCTTCTAAAACCATCATAAATTGATGACAAAACATAAAAAAATCCCTAAAAATGCTCAGTGATCAACTTTGGGATAATTTTTTTCACTGTGCTTGTTTGATTATGTAAGGATAATAAGTACACAGAAAGAAAAGCTTTTGTGTGCTGCAGCCCAAGTGTCATATTCATTTATCAAGTGTATAAAAACAAATATTATGATTCAGGGCAGGGCACATTAACGTGATTAAGTGTGGAATAATCTTGATCTCAAGAAATACAATTTGCATACAGGTGTTCCCCAAACACCAAGACGACGCGACATCCTTGTTTGCTCTGAAACCCATCCAACCGTCAAACGGCCCGGCTGAACGCTCCTGTGTGGTGAAGAACACACAACAAAAGACAAACTTTCTGCGTTCAATTACATTTTTCTGGCTTCTGGGTGATGTCATTGCTTTCCGATTGTGGTGGTTTTTCACCCTTGATCGTCATTTCCCCACAAAGGGAGGCGCATGGGCACCATTATTACAGTCAATTATGGATGTGAAAGCAGAGCAATCAAATTGTGACACGTGGTGCATTTACTTAAGAGTTAGCATAAGCAAACTAGTGATAGATATCATCAGTCAGCAAGTGTGAATCCTGCTTGGTCTCTTTTTTTACTTGAGAGGGACATTTGAAGACATGATAAACTACATGGGTTTTATCTGACGTTTTATTACTCATATGTACAAAATATGCAGTCGCACAAGAGGGAAAACAAAGAAGATAGAAGTAGGACTAAGTTGATGAAAACAAACAATGTCATATTTACAAGGCGTTCTTTAAGATAAATGATAAAACTCATTTGTGGCGTCAGGTGGTCAGTGACTCGCCACGCTGGGGTGAAGAGGTTTGACTCGAACAAGTCGGGATAATCCCAGGCGCAGACCCTGACCCGGGGACTTCAGCGTGGGGCTGTTGGACGAGGTGGGACTCGTGCCGATTTTTCCTGCGAACAAATCAGCTGCTGATTAGCGCTTCAAAATGTAAAAAATGAGAGACGAGACTGTAGCTGCTCTGTGGTACCTGGTGGGATCCACTTGGGTACTTTTGCCCCTGCCGGGCTCACAGGTTTAGATGTGTAAACTGTGGTGGTGGCAGCGGCGGCTGTTGCTGCTGGACGTTTGGCAGCAAATTTCACTGTCGGTGGGCTTTTGACCTGCGGGGAGGCTGCTGACACAAAGATGTTCTCCCATTAATGTCAAACAACTAGGGCTGTCACAATAATCAATAAATTCATTAATCACACAGCAAATGACAACAACCCTGATAATTTTGCTGGCCTCAATATATCGCCATGCGCATTTGTTTTCCTCGTGTCACGCAACCAAACAGGCTGGATGTCAAGAGGGTCCACTCTGTGCATCGGTCTCAGCGATGGTTTCATAGTGGAATGAATGTAGTGAACCCTCCCGTCAGTCTTCCACTATCTTTGTGTCATTGCCTCTAGCATACACACGCAGTGATCCTTGTGAAAGTTGTTGACATTCCTATTACGATGTTAAATACTCTTGAGAAATCAGTTTATCGAGTGTACTTGCATTATTATGCCATATTATCTTAACATTAGTTAAAAAACTATCTCAAAATAATGTTGACAATATTGTTTATCTGCAATAATTTGTGGGACAATATATCGTCCAGTAAAATGTGTAAATCTTGACCGGCCTACAAAGAACCATTAAATCAACCTGCTCTGGTCCACAACAAACCTGCGGGTTGCGATTTAGACTTCGCCAGCTTTGGTGGCTGCTTTTCTTTTTTAGAGGCCGGGGTTGGTCGCTGCTTGGGTTTGTCCTTTTTGCTGGCCGTGTCCTTTTTTGACGTTTTCTTGCTTTTCTTCACCGTGAATTCTTCGTCGTCGCTCTCGGCCGCGTCGCTGAAATCCTCGTCACTGTCTGAATCTGGAGAGGATATCAGTTTGCGTTATTGTAATGACACTTTGGAGGCAAGAGATTAAGAATTGAGGGCTGAATGAAGTCGGAACCTGGTGTCAATTTGGGCTCATAGTCGTCGTCATCCTCCTCCTGAAGGGATTTCCTCTGCTCATCAGCGGCTTTCGAAGCAGCTTTTCTCTGCTTGGCGGGGGCCGGGACGTCTCTCTCGGACGTGATTTCATCCAGGCCTGCTGGGTGCCAAATGTTGAGATAACTTTTGACTTTGTTTTACTTGGGGAGACTTAGAAATCTTTAACCTGGACAAGTCTGTGGTAATGAAATGCGTGATTAAAATACCCAAATGCGAGGTAACCACGCTGCAGTTAGACAGGTGCAGGGAGGACGGATCCGTGTTCTCGTCAGCTTGAAGTTCAACCTTGACGGCGTCTGCTAGAAACATTTAACCAGAATATGATTCAAAGTCATTGTGAAATCAAAAGAGATGTTTTTGTATAGCTGGATAGCTACATGTGCCACAGTGTACCTGCACAGGCCGGAGCTTGTGTCTTTACGCAATCTACATTATTGAGCAGGGAGAGCGTGATAGCAGCCTCCAGGTCTCGATCCAGCAACTTCTCATCCAGCGGTTTTCTGCAAAGACCAAAACAAACGTGGTTGATTCCTTTTCCTTCCAAAATATCTACGGATGTGCGCCACCCCGGGTTGTGGCATCACCTGCTCTTGTGGCTTTGTGACGACTGCGAGTTGGATTCCTGGCTCAAGGGTTTGCTTGATGACTTCTTGGGCTCGTGCGGTCTGACATCCTCTCTGGCCTTCTTGCTGGGCGGAGCCTTCACGGTGGCGAAATCCTCATCTGTCGCAGTGACGGAACACACAGACATTGTAAAGTGACCCGCTGTTGGGATTAATAAAGGATTATTATATCTTTTAGGTGGTGAGTGAAGAGCCAAAGCCTTCCGGTTAGGTATCCTGCATCTCCCCGAATAGAAAGTCCAGATCTTCCTGACAACCCCTTATAAACACGTGCTTTAATAAGAAACCACAAAACCCGGAAGTGGGAGAAGAATACAGACTCACCATCGTCAAAACCCTTTGACTCACAGTAATTCACAGACTTGGTTTTCCTGCAAACAATGGAAAAGGCATTGTTATGATAATAATAATAGGATAAATGTAATCAGAGTACTTGTAAAAACGAACCTCGCGGGCCTGTCCATGTCTGTCTCAGTCCACGAGCTGCTGTTTATCAACGTCCACTCACGTGAGGTGGAAGCTAATGTTTGTTAGCCCGCTCAAGCTAACCTAGCTTTTAGCTGCAAATGGCTTCGAACGACACGCACACGATTAACCTCCCGGAGTTTAACTTTGCTGCTAAACAGCTGCTAAAGTGGCCAAAATATCCCAAAACATTCCGTCATATCAGTGGCGGAACCGCGCTGAGGCGCCGTGCGGATGTTTGAAGACTCCCGCGCGAACGGAGGAGCCGTGAGGCTTTGTTGACCAATCTTACGAAACCCGGAAGCAGATTCGCTGGTAAAAAAAATAAATAAAAAAAAATCAATACAAAAAAATTTCTGAATAATATTAATCGTGTGTGTTCTGTTTAGGCAAGTAAATACTGGCTCGGTTGAAACATAAATCACAAATATTTGCTTTGTTGACGCTTTGTTGACCAATCTTACGAAACCCGGAAGCAGATTTGCTGGTAAGAAAAAAAAAACAATCATAATAATATTAATCGTGTGTGTTCTGTTTAGGCAAATAAATACTGGCTCGGTTGAAACATAAATCACAAATATCTGTCTACTTCACTCTTCTTTTTTAAAGAAAAAAATGTTTGTGTCGAATCTGCCGTTGCTAAATATCTGCCTTGGAAAGATCGGCTGTTTATGGTTAATGATGCAGGTTTGTCCAGTCAGCGCCGTGTGACGTCAGTACGCACATATGACGCAATTCCAACGATGCCCGTGGTGTTTTTGCAGGTGAAAAGTCGTCTGTTATTATAATTATAATTCCTAGTGAAAATAAATTGATTCTCAATGTGATGCTAATTACTTTAGTTGCTTAGTAAACAATCCTCCAAAAAACAACAACAACAACAGCCCTCCAGTCTTGGCCAATATACATATCTTTTGAAACTTCCCAATATATTTGCTAGTTTGTTGCGTTGAAAACAAGCATTTTGTTGTCATTTTGGCTTTTGACACTGCAGTCTAATTTTGAAAAAAAAAACCCCACCATAATAGTGCTTCCTACTCTTCAATTTCAACATTCCCTCTTCCCAGTAAAAACATTTTGAGCTGCGTGATGCTACTGGGTGCGTAACGCAGCTGTTTGCACACCTAACAGGCTTCCAAACCCAAGTCTGAATAAATTAACACGTAGTTCTTAGCCCACAAAAACAAACCCGTGTTGTGTATTATGCAATTTGTCAGTTATTTGCTTGTTAGCAGCCGTTTAAAACATATTTAAAATCACTGGCTTTACTCTCTGCTTTCTTTTTCAAAGATCAACACTCGTGGGTTCCCGCCTGGCCGGCAGCCGCCCAGCAGATGGCAGCATGATCCTGACTCTCCAGGGCTCCAAATCACAGAGGTACAGAATGTGACCTGCTGAGTGACATGAATCCGACTTGTCCTCAGCCACCCATTCGCCCACACTCGGGGCGGAAGCAATCACAGAGCCCTCTGAAGTGCAGCGAAAGGGAACTCGCTCCGCTTTTACCGCACTTCTAAGAGAGACGCAGCCGTGCCGAGGGTTGTCATTTTCCACTGCGTGAGTGGGTGGCTGTCGGCTGCGGTTTGTCACACAGTGGACCTGGAGGAGACGTTTGGGGATGTGATGGTCCGTGTCTTCGGACCCAGACAAGGGAGGCAGACATGCAGCCGTGGGGCCAAAGGGCCCTGTGGTCGCACATTCCTAAACTCCTCCAGCGCTGCCTACAGCCATGACCAAAATATCAGATCCAGTCATGCAAACACTGCGGTCACAAACGTCACGCTTCCATTCACACATTTATACGTTTATATTACATTTGTGACAGCGTCTCAACAGCGGTGGTAACACACGACGACCCGTTAGCCACCTGAGAAACCACAAATCCACTTTTATCGGGGTAAAACACATATACATCCACGCACGCATCTCATTTTAACTCGGAACAGGAAGTGATCCAGATTTATGCAGCCGGAGTGAAATTGCCCTGTTGTGCTATATGTTCCCAAGCAAAGGCACGTGACCAGACTACAGAGTACAGACAGTATTGCAAACGAAAAGTAGAAATATCCTTTAAGATAGATAGACTTTTAAAGAAAGCGAACAAAAATATTGAGTTGCGTGATGTTGAATACGCAGCAAGTCCGGTCCATGCAATGTTGGTCTCCAGAGGCCTCACAGAAATCAAATACATCCATAGAATTAGATAATCGTGAGATATTTTTAAGCGATACTGATTTTTTCTGTTTTTTTTATCCACTTAGTTATATGACCCAGTTTTATTGCATCAAAAAGCAGACAGTCAGACCAGCACAGCCATAAAAAAAGAAAAAAAAGAAAAAAAGCCATAAATGTTGAATGCACCATTGCAGCTCGGTACACACAGTACAATACGCTCTGGCAATCTGCCCCCCCCCCAATTATGACCCTACATCAGCACCAAAAAGCACTCACAAACAGCACCTCTTTAATAAATCATTCAACCCCCAAAACAGTGCGATGAAAAATCGGAGGTACCATGTGAGATAATATTCAGCTCAATTCAAAGAACTTTATTTTTCCATTAGGAACTTCATTTGTGCCAGAGCATCTGTGCCAATACTGCATACAATTCATGTACACACCAACATAAAAAACAAACACAGGCGATATAACATACACACAACACATACAACATACCAGATATAGTAGACAGAGGGAAATTTAGGATTAAAAGTATATGTTGTCCTCACAAAAGTGCAGAGTGCCAAGTACATATATAATTGAAAGAGAACTACTACTACAATCTGAAGAGGTAGTAGTTAATAAAACTGTAGTAATACAATACGAGGGGATAACCATTCAAATTTGGGTTTGCTCTACATTAGCCAAATCTTCACTTAAACTGTGAGATAAAATGGAAGTCGCTCACGCCGCATCCCCCCAAAAGCTCTTTTTTTGAAAGTCTTTTATTAGCTTTTGGTTTAATGGCATGTGTGTAAAGAACAATAACTCACTCCCTTGAATGATGTCCCATTCAAAAGATCTTTACACAAATATATTTTGAAGGTGCTCAATTATACTTGCGATGATTGGCTGCTAGTAAAACCATAGAAACAGCCTAAGTCTGGGTACAAAAACAACGGATTGCAGGTATCGTTTGACAGGCGCAGTTTCGATACTACTTGGTACTCGGTTGCTTCGGTCGATACCTTTCAGGTATCGCGTACCGACAACCATCTCTATTGTTGTGTGTTGGCATGTGCACTATTGCCGTCAAACTGAATTGCCATACAAATAAAGTTGTATTGAAAGGAAAAGCATCACGTTACGCAAGCCGTCCTCCCCGATAAGCGGCGCATATTTAAAATCGGCCCTTCCGGGGGCCGAGCGATTAAACGATACACACCTGTTGCGTCGGGTGTTTTAACAAAGCCATAACTGTGACGGTCTATTCATAGCACCAACGGGCGCTATTACCAGCCTATTTTGAAATTAGACATCCAGCTCAATTTACTAGCCTAGTTGGCAGCCGTGAGGTCATCAGTGGTCTTAATTTGAGCTTGTTAGTTGGAAGTGGTCAGGAGGCAGTTTCCCCCCTCAACCACTGATGTGAATGCCATCATTATGTTCTTGTATGGCATCCCAGAGTGGTAGTTTGTGCTGGGGCGCTCGCTCTCGGCCCCGCGCCGCTGTCCTTGTATGGTTGTTCCGCAGACGGAGACGGCAGTGTTGTTATTTACATTCCGCGTAGGGCGAAAGAATAAATAGATTCTTTACTATAGGAGATATTTTAGGGCTTACATTGCTGCGTTTCCAGATTTTCTGCAGGTTCTTGCCTCCCCAACGCCACCCAAAAACTGTTTTTGTGCTGCAGCGCTGGGAATATTTTTACCTCTCTGTGAAGGCAAAATGGGAGAATTCATTGGTGCTCTGTAGGGGGCAGCAGTTATTTACAAGCCCCCAACCCGCCCCCCAACCCGCCCCCCCAACAACTAAATATGGCTTGATGAATTCCTAAGTGTTTCGGATATCCGGCGTTGCAGTTGTGTCAGTGCCGTGTTGTTATTTGTAACCTAGAAATGGCCTTGGCTCAGATGTCTTTCGTCATGGACCGGCGGCGACCACAGCACGGCCGCAGCGGCCACGGCTGTAACCGGGGGGAACCAGAGTGGGCAGACAGATCTGTCAATCGGCGGCTTCCGGAGTTTGTTTTCTACGACCTCGTCTTCTTAAGTGCAGGCTTTCGCGGGGCACGTCTCTCTCTCTCGCAGCCTTTCTCTCGTTTTTTTCTTTTTTAGAGTAGACACATGGCAGCCGCAAAAGCTAATTGCTAGGGAGATGAGAGCGGAACAATCACAGAGAGATTCGAAGGAAGTGTGGGCTTGTGACTGCACAATTTTAGGATGACAAGCAAGACTCGGCTGCGGAACCCGCAGTCTTCCCGAATTTGATTTAAGGTTTAATGTGTCTCACTTTTTGGCCAATTAATTGAGACGGGTTGCATGTTTCGTAAGCAGGCAACCATTTCTGACTTTGTATGGCCACATACAAAATACGCCAATGAAAAGAAATCTCACAATTCGCAATTAAAGGAGCCTTTTTTTCCAAAAGTGCAACGACTTAACCATAAATAATAAAGTGGTTCAACATCACACGTCACTAGCTTGCATACTTTTCATCATGTATGACATATTTGGCAACTTTTAACAGTAGAATCCAAATTTCGCTCTGGTTATTCATCTAATATGCCAATTCGCCATTATCTGGAACATCTGTCCACCTTTATACATCGTGCACCATTGTCTTGCAATAGTCTTCATTGGGATTCGAGGCTAGAGTTGCTCAGAAAAGTTGCACAGTGTTGCTTTAACCCTTAAGAGATCCTTGGGACGTTCTTTGTCCAGATGTTTTTTGACCATTTAGAGGGTAAAAAAAAAACAACATATTTGATATTTGATATGTATCTGTCAGGTTGAAGCTGATTAACAAGAATGACCAATTTGAAGTTGGAAAAATTATTAATGTATGATATTTTACAGCACTCTTTTGGAAGGAGATGCTTTTTGTCCCCAGGAATTAAGAAGAGAGTTTGCTTGGAAACATCTGTCACTGCCTCAAATTCCATGTTGCTGCTAATCATATACCCATCTGAGGCTCCAATGATAATAATAATAATACTACTACTACTTCTACTAAAAATAACAATAGTTGTGTAAACAAACTGGCAACCCTAACACTATGTATTTCAGGCTGAAGTTGATTAAAAAGACTGACTTTTTCAAGTGGAAAAAATACTAATATATGTTATTTTTAGGTTTTTAGGGAGGGGGCGTTTTTCGTTGAGAAGGTTTTTTTAAGGAACTCTTCAGGGTTAAATTGCCACAGTCGTGTTGGTAGGGTGAAAAGCAGACAAACAAACATGCGGGTACTTGGGTGTCCTAAACATGTCATCTCCCAAATTTTATGGATTCCCCCTTGGCCTTTGTCACACACGCCGCCGTGTTTGCGTCAGGCGGGATGTCTTGATTCCTCTGACAGCTGCACGTCAAAACCTACACACAACTGAAAAAAAAAAATGTCTTTATTCATTAGCTTTTAAATGATCTGGACCACCAGCAGGAGGAGGTAGGAACACATGTACTGGCTTTTTGGAGCTGCAAAATCAGTGTGAATAAAACATCCGGGCCGCCCTCCAACCGGTGCTGAATCATCACAAGATGTTGCCACTCGAGTTTTTGGGCTGCGTTATTGGCAATATCAGGCTCTGGATCGGGAAGCGTGATTATACGTGTTGACAAGGCAGCGGGGGGACAAAAACAGCATCAAACAGCGCCGACAATAATTCAACGCCGGTGCTTTTGCACCGTGACACCCTTCAAAATAGCATCGGCGGGGCAGCATTGTTTCCTGCACTCTAGCGCGGCACTTGAAGGGCACTCGGGGAGCGGTCTCATTAGGGCGACCTTTCAGCGGGAGGCGAGGTCGCCGGCGGGAAAGGACATGAGCACATGAGACCCCCCCCCTCCGCCGGCGACCTGTGTCTCCCTCCTCATGCCTGGGATGCACTGCCGCCCCCCCGGTCGTTGAGTGACTCGACGACTCGGTGGATCGGGTTCTCTGTAGTGCATTTTCCACAAAGCGCGCAGCTCCCTCGGGCCGCGCAAAACACACAGTCATCTTCAATAACCCTCGTGCACATAGTGTAAGTGTGCGCATGCTTTGGGCAGCGCCAGCCCCCCCTTCCCCGGCCCGGCCCGCTCCTCACATGGAGAACGTGTCATCTCTCTCATTTAGTTGCAACTTCTCAATGCGCAGGTATCCATTTATAGTAGATATTTTAATCTGCCTCCATCGAGACGGCGGTGATTTAATCCCTCCAGCTCGGTGGCCCACGTGTAATCAAATGATGCCTGGAGGTTCGTTCGATTTAATTTCAAATTCTCCTGCACTACCTGCAATGCAGGGGCTGACACACTTTCTCCACTATGTTTAGCCGAGCACCTGGACGGGATTTCGTGGGCTTGGCAAAAGCCCCACGCTCGGG
The DNA here is from genome assembly GCA_903171835.1 of Mullus surmuletus. Lineage (NCBI taxonomy): Eukaryota > Metazoa > Chordata > Actinopteri > Syngnathiformes > Mullidae > Mullus > Mullus surmuletus. Next base: position 150,500 of record CAESWR010001201.1, read on the forward strand.
CAGACACCCACAGAGCCGATGCTTCTGCGTTGGGAGTGTCCTCCTCCCGCAAAAAACAAACTTCCACCTCAAGTTTTGCTCCAAGGGGGGGGCGGGGGGGGGCTCATTGATCACCGTCAAATCACATGCCCCGTGCTGCAATGCAGTGAGTTATACTCTCTCAGACAGGTAGTGGATGTTTTAACAGCTGTTTGACACCAGAGGGGGGTGTCCACATGTGAGAGCATGCAGAGAGTGCGAGACGAGGCCGGAGAAAACCACCAGACCATGGTTTGGTACATGAAAACTGAGACATCCATTATCTTTGCTGTGTATTCACCCCTAATGTGAATCGAATTTTGACGGAGATCTCGCGTCTCTTGGACAGACATGAGGTGCAGCTGATTTTTATCCACCCTGGATATTAGAGCTGTTTTAATTTGTTGTTGTCCGATGTTGGGGGAGGGAATGGGGTTAGATGTCAGAAGCCCAAATTAACAGGGAAAAGAGCCAAAGGAAAACACAAAAAACAGACAGCTAACCCGTCTTGTCAGAACAAAAGGAAAAGGCAGCCCCTTCCTGCTTGAATCCAACTTTTTCTTTTGCTTTCCTTTTCACACAATCGTCACTTCAGCCAAAGCTGAAACAAACTGACACCGAGGCTCTTCATTGCAGAGGGGGGGAACAGAGTGACTGCCGGCACCCGCCCATTTAAATTCCGTACGATCCAGTCAGCAGACAGCATCAGGGTCACATGGCCAATTTGCAGCACCTTCATCTCATCCCACACAAACACACACACACACACACACACACAATCACTGGGGAGGAGAAAGAACACAGTAATCACAACAAGAAATGACCATTTTTTAATTCACTCATTCAGGAGTGAATTAAGACACACACACACACACACACACCTGCCCACCAGCAGTCACTGTTGAGTTTTCTTTGTCAGACTATGACGGGACTCGCTGGTCCGCTCACACAGCTGCTGCTCGTTCTCAATCAGTCGTCAACCT
>CAESWR010001202.1:7713-27743 GCA_903171835.1 Mullus surmuletus
AAACAAGAGGAAGTAAAAAGGAAACAGTCGTAACAGACGTAACAATGCTCTGCATTCCTGACCATTTCTCCTTTTGGTCCTCAAAGGACACCGTAGCTTCACAACATTCTCTCAAAAAACCAGCCCTCATATATAGAAACTCACCACTAGTTGGCGCCACACACCCCTGTTTCCACGCACTGCTGCTTTAAACGGTATCTACGTCAACTGCTTCAGTAACACGATCAAAGAAAGTGTGGGACTCTGCTGTGTGTGTGTGATCTGGTATTTGTGGATGTGTGCGTCCAGCAACAATGGACATCCTCCATTGTGTGGTTTGGAGAGACCTCCAGCCTTCCTTACTGGTTTGACTGGGACCCAGACAGGCCAGTTCCAGTTCCAGATGAAGGTGGTTTAGGAGCTTTCATGTTGTTGCGTTTGTGTGTCTGTGATTGCGACGCAGACGTCTGTCAGTAACGGTGAACTCACCTCGTCCACTTCCCTGGAGTTCCCACAGAACGCATGGATGTTTAATGACAACATGAATATTTATTTTTTTGTAGGAGATTAATAATTTTCTCGAACCGTGGCACAATGTGCGTCATTAACATGTTTTGTTTTGGTTTTTTGCTGTTTCAAATGAAAGGATTGGCCTTGTGCTGCGAGTAACTATTGATCGAGCTGATAACAAAAAACAAATCCTAAAGAATCTCAAGCTTATGGAGCACTTCATAAAAACTTTTGCACACCAGAAAAATAATCTGGGGAATATCAGCAATGCCCCGGTTGTGCGTGGCCATGTAAACACCAATAACCCATTTGAATAAGTTTATTAAAAAAACCCATCTTCCCCCTGGTTCCTCCTTCTCTGAGGTGAATATGTGATGATGTCTCCTCCTATCAGGATCTCCACATCAAAAGGAAGATGAATTAGTGTCACTATCAGCAAGGAATCTTGGTCTTTGGAGTCCAGGAACTCCTTGTAAACATGGCCAAAGGTGAGAGCAACACCACGCCACACTTTTGGAGTGAGGAGGAAACCAATCACTTCATCAGATGATGAAAGACACAAACATCCTGGCATTTGGAGACGCTAGAAAGTAGCAGGATAGGATCCACAAAAAGGGGAGCCACAGAGCAAAACTGGTGTGGCCCAGTTGTGGCACTCACGCTGGATTCGCACACCACAATGAATGACGGCCCTTTTGAGGCCCATATCTGCTTGCCAGAGGTGGACCATACGTGGGTCCCCACTGGTCCAGATTTGATCCACATGTGGCAAAGAAAGCTGGCCCTTTTGCAGCCCAGATCTGGTTACGCCAAGCAGGGTTTGTAGCAGACGTTCCCTGGCGTTTCATCGTGATATCATCATTGATTACAATCACCATGTATTTTCTTATCCACTAATTATGATGCTCCATTTGATGTCAAATTAAAGGTTTTTGAGGCTGCCTTTTCATCAGCTCTCTGCATGGGTGTGAGGCTCGGGTAGAAGTTCCCTTAAAGCCTGTTGAAACTCTGTACATGGCCGGAGTGAAATCTCTGCTCGGTGTGAGGTCAGCCACACCTTACCTGCCTCGCCTGTTGGAAGCAGGCAAGGCAGCCCGGGTCCCTGACCAAGATGAAGCAATGTCAGGTCATGCCTGATGAGCCTTTGTGGTAAATCCTCGAAATGATGAGGAGAGAGAAGTTATGAACTCCTATCTTTCTGAGATTATAGAGAAACAAGATCAAATTGGAAGTGACCATACAAAGATGATTGGGAAATTACGATCTAAAGAGGGAACAAGATACAAGACCTACCAAGACATAAACCTAGACCCGTCCATCCGTCCATCCACTTTTTACCAGAAAGACACTGTACAATGTACATAGAAGATCATTTGAGGATAAGGTTTGCACGGTTCCGGCTGTCCTCTCAGAGTGCGATTGGAGATGGGAAGGTGCAGTGTTACACCACCTGAACAACGTGTGTGCTGCTGTAAGACTGGCATCCCCCAAATCCCCAACCAAACATTGAGTGCGTATAGATGGACATACTTTTCAGAGGCCAACATTGCCATATTAAAAAAAACTTTTTGAAATTGGTCTTTTGTAATATTCATTTTTTGTAGACACTGAGGTCTTTTTAAAATATAAGCCATAATCCTTATAATTAGAAGAAATTGAATAAATAAAGACATGAAATGCTTCATTGTGTGTGTGTAACAGATCTATATAATGTATTTGTTTCAGTTTTTATATTGAATTACTGACATAAATAAACTTCTCTATGATGCTCTAATTTATTGAGATGCACCTGTACTTGTGTGCACGAACACACAGGATGTCCGTATGAGATATGGACATGCCTCCACTCAACTGAGCTCACTCTTTGTGGACACTGATAAAAGAGTTGAGTTATGTTACATGCTTGTCTGGCGCTTTGACACCGCCAAGCTTCCATGAATTGCTTGATGCTTTTTGAGTGTATATCTTTTTGATATCGATGGGTTGATTGTATACACGACTGTTTTCCGCCTCTCTGTGTGCCTGCAGGCTGCGAGAGCGACTACTGGGGGCCTCACTGCAGTAACCGCTGCCAGTGCCAGAACGGGGCGAAGTGTAACCCCATCACAGGTGCCTGCGTCTGCACGGACGGCTACCAGGGATGGCGCTGTGAGGAGCCCTGTGAGCACGGCTACTACGGCAAGGCCTGCCAGCTGCCCTGCCAGTGCCTCAATGGAGCCACCTGCAGCCACGAGACAGGAGAGTGCATCTGTGCACCGGGGTACACAGGCGCTTTGTGAGTGCACCACACACACACACACACACACACACACTCACACACACACACACTCACTCCTCTGCCGCCTCGACCGCCGTGTCTGTGAAAAATGTCTTTGTGCCATTTGTTGTTTGCCCGAGTGTTCTTTGTTGACGCAAAGAGCCGCGGGCGAACACGGGTTACGTGTCGCCAGACTTCTGACTCTCGGCTCGTGTGCTGACAGCTGTGGCGAGCGCTGCCCCTACGGGAGCCACGGGTCGCAGTGTGAGCAGCGCTGCCCCTGTCAGAACGGAGGGACGTGTCACCACATCACAGGAGATTGCTCCTGCCCCGCCGGCTGGACGGTAGGTCACATGGGGGGGGGGGGCATGGAGGGGAAAGCACTCCGGCTTGTCTAGCGTCTACAGGTCAGAGGTCAGACAGCTGTGGACACAAGGAGTAGATTTGTCTAAGTTGTTATTTAACACCTCCGAATATGAAACTATACTGTCATTAGGGTTACAAAGGGTCAGAAATGTTCCCAGTAAATGTCCAAAAAACCTTCAATGGGAAATTAAAGGGATAGTTGGTATTTTTCTTCATGAAGTTGTATGAGCTCCTCACCATCAGTGAGCTTCATCAGCAGTGACTTTTCCTCCACTGCGTCCCGTGAGCCGAGTCCGGCCCGGTTTCACTGTTACAGAAAGTAGTTCCGTCTAGTTGCTGGAGTCACACGGAGAAAGAGTTTTGCTCCTAAAAACAACATGTGTTCAAAAGAGTCATACATTTGCATCACCAATTGTTTGCCCTGAAAAAGTTCGACCTCGCAATCACCGGGCACTATTTTCCCTCCCTTTGAATCACTGCGCCCACCATCATCATCTGTTTCACAGCGTTTAAATGCTCAGAAGGAGATGCAAGTATTCACACATCGAATAGCAAAAGTGGCATTTTTCTTTAAAATAATATAACAAAAAAGCGTATAAAAACACTAATGCAATGGCATGAACTGATATACAGTTAGCTAGACAACTGGAATGTTCTTCAAAATATTTTGCAGTTAATGTATCATCTCTTGGTTACAGAAAACCGTCCTCCAGGGGGCAGAAGAAACGTCTTCGTAGCTACCTCAGATATGATGCTGTTACTTCTGCTCTTTCTTCTCTTTCTTGACAATTTTGTGCGGCTAGCTTCATATGGTGCTAGCTTAGCACAGGGCATGTAGGGGGCGTGGCCTTACTGGAATTCTCCCAAATCCCATGGAAAGTTTCCAACTTGGAAAATTCCTGGAATTTTGCAACCCTAACTGTAATTATTTGAATTTGAAAGAAGACATTTAGATATGTTTTATTCTCTTACTAGCAATTGTGCAAAATTAAATGTGTCATCATCACCCTGCACAGATTTGTTTATCGCCCAAACTGACTTCGAGCAAGTCGTGGTCCAAAGTAGGCTGAGGATGAAGAGTGTTCCGGGTTTCATACATTAAAGCGCTTGCCAAGATCCTTGTCATTTTTCCAGAGAAATTAATGAAAATGTCCAGGAATGTAGCGACCTCTCGGCCTCAGCTGCACCCCGACACCAACTTTAATGAAAAATTGCCGAGCAGTTTTTAACGCCGCTGACAGAAGCTCACTTAGAGGAGCCGGCCGCCACCGGTGCTACTCCGAGAATGCTGATCTTCACCGCGCCGAGGCTCCTCGGCCCGGCGTGGATGGACAAACACTCCAGCGTTTATGACTGACAATTAATCCTTCAAGAGGATTAATGAGCATTTTAGCACAGTTAGAATATTCTGGGAGATCAGCAGTGATTACTTTTAACCCTTACGAGGCTCTAATAATAATAATCATTAAATCCTCCTTGAATTGCATTTGATGGAAAGTATTTCAATTTTTGTATGTTTTTTGATTTCAGATTTCAGATTTATTCTTTTCTTTTTTCAAATGGGAACAACAATGGACATTTTCATGTAAATATGTGGGACTGTAGGCAAGTGGCTAATTTCCATTCCTAGTCCCATTGGCAGGTTGGTGTTGAACATAAAAACAAAGATGATAAAGGGTACAAAAAGCATAACTATGACCATTGAAATACTGTGGAGTTACTTAAACAAACTGCCATTTAGAGGCTTAAAATCCCCCCCAATAATTAGTATTTGATATATATATTTCAGGCTGAACTCGATTAAAATTGACTCATTTAAAGTGGGAAAAAAAACTAATACAGTTTATATTTACAGCAGCACAATTTTGGTTTTAGGGACAATTGAGAAAGTTTTGTTTAAGGAACTCTTTCTCAGAAGTTGTGTGTGACCAACAATTAGCAGCGTGTCCCACCATCAAAGCAAGGATCTGGGCTCAGCTGAGTGTGTGTGTGTGTGTGTGTGTGTGTTCTCGTGTTTCCCGCAGGGCTCCGTCTGCGCCCAGCCATGCCCACTCGGCAAGTACGGCATCAACTGCAGCAAAGACTGCTCCTGTCGCAACGGCGGCCTGTGCGACCACGTCACCGGCCAGTGTCAGTGCGCCGCCGGCTTCAGCGGACGCAGGTACGCCAGCCACTCCCCCCACGCGCACACACACACACACACACACACACACCCACTCCTGGGGTACAGCAGAGGACTCACACAAAAACAACTTTTGTGAGTTGCTCCGGGCAAACTTTTGTGCTCCCAACTTTGAAAACAGGCCATCCGATGGAATGATTTATTGATTATTGATATTTGCATCTAATCCAAATGGATGGTTTGATACTCGCACGTTGACGTATTCCCTTTGTTGACTGCTGAATGAAAGAGGCACAAAAACTCTGCAAGACAAAGCCATAAACTCACACTCAGGAGGGCGAAGCGTTTGTAAACGCCCATTAGCACAATTAAAGGTGGACTGGAAGCTTTTAATTGGCTGTTGATGTTTAATTAATCTCGTACTTCATACTGACCAGCGAGCTTCAGCGTCTCCAGCCCTCATCCTGGTCCGCTCCCCACTCGTCCATTGATCTCGCCGCCGGCTACATGCTGTTTGGATCCCGCTCATTAATTATAAGTAATGGGTTTATATTAAGGTCTCATTGAAATCCACAGATCTTCTCGGCTCGGCGCGCCTGCCAGGCCGGCCCGCAGCGGCCCGGCTTTATTAGCTCAGCCCAGGCAATTGTCTCCCGCTTTAAAACACTTCCTTGACAAGACCTTTCCTTTACTTTATTATTTTGCAAAATTGCCCTCATTCATTTTGTCACTGGCAGGTGAATTAACCTGCCAGGAATAATCTGAGATTGTGTTAGCCCCCATTCTCGCCTGTCTGCTTTAATATCCCCGCCGTCCCCTGACAGAAGTTAACTTCATTTAAACATGAATCAGAACTCATCCGTTCCGTCATGTAATTGAGCTATTTGTAATCACTTTGTTGTAATGTTGAAATTATTCTCCGGCAAGATCGCATGGTTCATTCAGTGCGTTTAAGTGAAGAGAGAAAAAAAATCCCACTTTCAGATCCACTTCAGGGCTTTGTTTAAAACGCTCCTCAGCTCCTCTAATTTCTCTGGTTGATGACAAAGTCCAACCCCTGCAGAGCTACTCAAGCGCCGACTGCCTCCAGTGGGGGGGCTGCTTTTAGGCCCACTGTTTCATTTATCCATCGAAATTCACCACTACCAGCCCTGGGTCTTTTTTTCCAATGTTTGAAAATTAAATATGCTCCTTTGTACAATAAATTCAGTTTTAAAAGAATGTATTCCCTAAATGAAAAAGCCATGATTTTCAAATGATTTTGACAGAACTTGTATAACAGCGTCATTGTTGCTGTTGACGAAGTTATTATTTGTAACATACATTTTGAAACTGTCAGAGATAAATGTGAAATGTTCATCTACTTGTTCTATTAATATTGACACTAAAGCTTAAAATCTTTCTTACTTTGGTTTATGGAGAAATTTCCCTTTTTGTGAAGGCTCCGCAGGCCGGATTAAATAGTCCATATAACGCCACATGTGGCCGCCGGGCCTTAGTTATTTAAAGGGTCAACATGCCTAAAAAATATGTAATACTTGCTGTATCAATCAGATTATCAAGACTGACTAATTAAAGTTGGAAAAAATATGAATATATGATGTTTTACAGCAGTCTTTTGGAAGGAGATGCTTTTTGTCCCCAGGAACTAATAAGAGAGTTTGCGATAAAAATCTGTCACTGCAGAAAAAATCTGAATGCCTCAAATTCAATGTTGCTGCTAATCATTGACCATCTGAGGCTCTAATAATAATCATCATTAAATCCTCCTTAAATTGCATTGGATGGAAATTATTTTGTATTATTTTCAATTAAAATACTGCGGAGTTAACATAAACATTTAACAAGCATTTAGGGGGTTAAAAGCCACCCAAATAATTCATATTTGACATATATATATATTTTCTTTTTAGGCTGAAGTTGATTAAAAAGATTGACTCATTTAAAGTAGAAAAAATACTAATTTCTGTCAGTCAACTCACGTGGAAACAGCATTGTTGGAAGAAAGCATTTATTGTAGCTCCGACCTCATCAGTCCCCGCTATCGTTATCAGTGATATCGTGGAGAGATGAATACATTACATAATAAGTCCTGCAGGTGGATGGTGGGGTGAGCAAAAAACCCACTTACAGCGTGGGGCAGCAGCAGCAGCTGAACAAAGACAGTGTCGGGAAATCCTTGCAGCTTAAATAGCGCGGCAGATTGAGAGTGTGTGTTTTCAGATATTCACAGCATGTTGTAACTTTCTCAGATGGCAAACTGTAGGACAGTGTTGGTCTGGTGTCCCCCTCCAGGTGTCAGGACGACTGTCCCGTCGGCACCTACGGGCCGCAGTGCAACCAGAGGTGTGAGTGTCAGAACGGAGCCAAGTGTCACCACATCAACGGTGCCTGTCTGTGCGAAACCGGCTTCAAAGGGCCCAACTGCCAGGAGAGGTTCTGCCCGCCGGGCCTCTACGGCCTCATCTGCGACAAGTACTGCCCCTGCAACAGCACCAACACCCTCAGGTGGGCCAGGCGGCGGCGCCACGCGGGCAGAGCTGCCCCTGATGTTTCACACACACAGAGGCCCGCTGTGACGTGCACACTGTGGCCACACCAGTATCACACCAGTATCACACCAGTTCAAAACCTGAGCTCATAGCAAGTCTGGCTTTATTAAAAAAATCAGATTCCAGCAGCAAATCCTGTCAGCAGTGTTGGGAAGATTTCTTTGGAGATGTAGTTGGTATTGTAATAGTAGTGTAACTATTTCAGTTACTTTCTCAAAGTAATGGAAATAATTACGTTTGATTACTTTCTTGATTCTGAATGAATGCTATCAACTGTTAACCATTTTTACATTGTAAGACTGGATAGTGTTAACCTTTCAGATGGACTCCACAAGATTGAACTTCAGTGACTTTGTTTTTACTGTAAGAGCAGCTGTATACAGTACACTTACTGTAACATTACTGTAAGAGCAGCTGTATACAGTACACTTACTGTAACATTACTGTAAGAGCAGCTGTATACAGTACACTTACTGTACTGAAACATTTTGTTAGGCTCTTATCTGCTGTCTGTACAAAGTGTTTTCTGTATTTCCTACTCGGGGACGTAGTCTTGTGCTCCTCCGACATTGTTGCTGACTGTCGTTTCGCTAACAGCCTCAGAATGGCACATGACCAGAGAGAGCCAATCACAAGTGTTGGTATCTAACTTGCGGCTTAAGAAGGAGGATGTTGATATGAAAAAAACTCACAGCTTTTGCTGCGATTTTTCAAATATAACTAAAATATTACAATTTTAGTTATAAAAGCAACTGTAATTTAATTACACATTTTCTCCCAGTAATGTCACACATTATAATTACGTAAATATGATAATTAAATAATGTAGCTTCGTTACATGTAATTCGTTTCTCCCAACACTGCCAGTCAGATTACATTTGATATCAGTGATTTGGCCCACTTGCAATGTAAAAGACAAAAGCCTTGTTTTTCATGAGCTGTAGTATGTTGTATGTCAGGGTGGGGGTCCTGCTCTGGTCAGGGGGACTTAAATTTCACCCTATGTCTCAGAAGAAAAAGTCTCACCCAGTTTCACCTCTTCTGTTTGCCCCCTCCGACAGCCATTCCACCTTAAATGATCCACATTCCTTTTTTTCTTTGTCTCGGTGAGTGGACGCGCCGCGGCCCGTTGCTTTGCCATAATAAGGACTCTGCAGCATTCAGCTCTCTTCACTCCGCTGAACAGCTAGCAATGTGCTAACCTGCAAAACAGCAGCACGTACCCATAAAGCACTGTTCACGTAAGGTGAGCAGATTTCTGATGTGAAATCCAGGGACATTTCCAGCTCGGAGATAAAGATGAATTATAAGTTATCAAGATGAAATGAAGAAACTGGGACAGTTATGGACCGTAAATGTGACGAGGACACGCTGCTCTTCTTCTCTAAAGGCGACATGCAACCAGCTACCGTAATAACAGTTGTTGTAGTCTGTGCGCAACATGCTCCCTCCCGCTGTCTGCCTCCTACCCTTCTACCGTAATGAGTGTTGTCTGCGTGCAACATGCTCACTTGCACTTTCTACCCTTTGCGGTTGACAAGAAAAATCACCTGCGCTGATTTTTCTTGTCAACATGCAACATTTTTTTTCTCAATCATAAAATCATGAAGTCAGGGACATTTTCAGAGACCAGGGACAGGTCATCCAAAAAATGGGGACGTCTGCTCACCTTAAGTCAATGACAGTAATTGGCTGTGTAATTAAATACACGTAAATACAAATATATGCAGAAGCAGTGCGCAATTGCAGAAGCATGAAGCTAAGAGGGAACATTGGCGGTTGGCTGTACGAATCGACGCCACCCCCCCCCCCAACCGGCCGCTCACTCAAATAAAGAATTTTCAAACTCAATTTGGCCTCCTCTTCCTCAGCTCGTCAGCTCTGAGCCACAGCTGATTGTGAAGTCTGAACACCTCTTGGCCATGTCATCCAGTTAGCTTTTAATCGCGACCTTTGCTTCATTCATAATTTCTCGGCAGCATTCATAGTTAATGTAATGTTAATGCTCTGATTCCCGCCAGAGTTGGGCCTCCACCATAGAAGTCATTACAGAATGAAGGAGAAAGGGGACACCTCATCTATCACACACACACACACACACACACACACACACACACACAGATGAATTGCTGTTGGTGCAGACTTCACATTTTGACCCTGCTCAGCAACCCCAGCTTGATAGTTTCACAGCAGAAACTTTGTCTCGCTCTTTCTTTTTCTGTTGTTTTCCAATCTTTCTTTCTCATTATTTTGTAGCTGCCATCCACTTTCTGGAGAGTGCACCTGCGCAGCGGGATGGACAGGACTTTATTGTAATGAGACCTGCCCGCCTGGATACTTTGGAGAGGGATGCATGCTGCCGTGCAGCTGCACCAACGGGGCCGACTGCCACCCGGTCAGAGGCGCCTGTATCTGCGCCCCCGGATTCATGGTGAGTCGCCGCTCTGCACGCACGCGGGGTCACACAGAAAGATGATGGGACTGTTTTTGTCCTGACATCCCCCCTTTCCGACCAACACCGTAAACGCCAGATGATCTGATGTCTTATAACAGGGGTGTCAAACTCAGGCAGACAGGGGGCTGAAATCGTGGGCCACCTTTACCTTGGCCGTATTTTGGGGGCTAGCCGTGTTTTGAGGGTTAGCCTTGTTTTGGGGGTTAGTGTTTGGGGGTTAGCCATGTTTGGCAGGTTAGTCGTCTTTAGGGGGCTTTGTCGTGTTTCGAGGGTTAGCCGCGTTTAGGGGTTAAGCCGTGTTTCGAGGGTTAGCCGTTTTTCTGGGGTTAGCCATGTTTCGGGGGGCTAGCTGTGTTTTGAGGATTAGCCGTGTTTTGAGGGTTAGCGTTAGCTTATGATTCAAGCAGACATGGTGAACATGAGACTCTGATGAGTTTGTCAATAAAGTTGCACGCAGGGAGCAGATGACGAGCCTCCATGATGCCAAAATCCCTGTTATTGCAATGCAGTCTGGGATTTGTACTTTATATAGTGCGCACTGAAATCACCTGCGGGCCAATTCTGATAGAGATACAATAATAACATGCGGGCCGGATGTAATCGTCCTGAGGGCCGGATGTGGCCCCCGGGCCTTGAGTTTGACAGGTGTGTCTTATAAGATGATCCTGTAATATGATCCTGTGGTCTGAGGTGTGTTAAGGTGTGTTTCAACTTGTTCAATATTTCTGACCGAAAATCGTCCTGTGTTTGGGGAAAGCTGACGACTACTGAGTAGGGCTGTAGGGCTCACATCTCATAATACCGTGTAAATGATCGAAGTTCAGTGCCACTTGAAAACAGTGTGTGTGGATCCTCTGTTTATCAGTTCATCTGGTTACCTTTTAACCAACTACCGAGAATAATGGCACTTTTTGTATGCAGTTGCACTGTTACTGTTTTCATAATGTCTTTATACCACCATAATAAGCAGGTATTTTGATTCATGTATTGGTATTGTAATTCATCTGCCAAATGAGGAAAAAATCCCAAATAAAGTTAAAAATCAATTTCATCGATTGTACCTTATTATTTAAATGTGTGTTTATCGTGATGGCGTAGTTATCGTGACATTTTTTTGTGTGAAAACGTGATATCGTGACAGCCCTTCTCCCGAGTCATGACTCTGTGAATTGTGACGAGGAACAAAATGTAGCCAATCAAGAAGCATCTGACCGAGGAACCAGGAAAGCAGGCGGAGATAAAAACAAGCATGGCCGACATGAAGCAGAGAGTTCGCTGGACTTCTTTTCTTTTTTTTTTAGTTCTGGATTTTTCCGTCATAAATAGTCCCCAGACCTCCATCATTCCCTCTCCTCGCATGTCCTCTTCCATGTTGCTTGTTGTGTTTCACGGTTGTTGCTGTGCTTCTTTCTCTTGGTTTTTGTTGGATCACTTTGATCAGGCTAGATTTCTGACTTGGAGGACGAGATTGTAGATGGCAGGTGGGACAGAATCATGATGTGTGTGGTGTTTGTGTTGAGATGATGGGAGCACACACACACACAAACACACACACACACACATGCGCACACACACACACACACATTACCATAACAACTGTTCAATGGCTGATTTTTTATCTGTATGTGTGGCTCTCTGACAGATAAAACATCTCCTCACATTTAGACAATCCCTGTGTGTGGACCCGCTTTACTGGAGGAGCATCATCACACAAACATTACGCTGTGCCACCCAGTGGTGTAGTCTGGTTTCTTCGAGTGGGTGCACTGGGAGAGGTCTTTGATCTCAATTGGTTTAACCTGGTAAAGTAAAGTTGAAAAGAAATAGAGTAACTGCCCGCTGACAGGATGGGGCAGGGGTCGCAGGGAGAAGGAAGAGGGGAAACAGAGAAGGAAGAGAGAGAGGCAGGGAAGAAGGGAGGAAAGAAGGGAGGCAGGAAGGAGCGGTACAAGGAAGGGAGGTTAGGAAGTGAAGGAGGAAGGAAGAGAGGACGGAAGGAAAGAAGGAAAGACTAGTCCAATTCCTTAATACAGTGATTCTCAACTGGTGGGTCGTGACAATTTTCGCTCACGCCTGCTCAGACCACGTCTGACGCAGCTGCTCTCAGGACACTTTGGTGGATCTGATCTGGTGGATCTGATCTCTGCCGATGATGTCAGACGTATTTCTTTTATAAATATGTGACCAGCAGTCATCAAACCCTCTGGATCATTGGATAAATGAATATTTTAATTTAATAGTTTATAAAACTCCACTCTTGTCCATCAGCTGATGTCAATCAAAGGCGGCTGACACGCGTCATGACGCAGGGAAAACTAACTTTTCTATAGTAGATTAGATCACGTTGGATTAAATGATGTAACTGAATTGGACTGTGGTCGGGATTTATTACTTATTAGACACACATCAAAAATAAAGAACAAATATTAAGGAAAAATTATAATTATACTACTCGGGTCTCGACTGGACGCCGCCAACCACAATGACAGTGCACGAGTCACCAAACGCACACGTCACACTTGGTTTGAACTATATAAAAGTGGGTCGCATATTAACGACCATAGGGGAATGTGGGTCCCAGGGAGAGACCTGTTGAGAACCCCTGCCTTAATAGTTAGGTGGGGTCCAGAAGCGCTTCTGGTCCAGAAGTAGCCACTTCGTAACACAGAGAGGGACCATTTATGAACAGGAAAGGGAAAGTTTAAGTTACCAAACCATGCGGTTTTGTATCTTATCTGCATTTAGTGGCTATACAGCGTGGCTATACGAGACTCCACCACTGGTATCAGCTGTTTGACCATTTTTTGCCTTCATTTGGTTTCAAAGTCAGCTGTCAGCTTGTCACAGCATAGATCAGTCCCTGAGACATCAGGTTGTATTTAGCATGTTGACTCTCCACCATTTAGGTTAATGAGTGTTTTGATCACGGTGTGTTAGCTCCCAATTATTCTGTTGCTTACATTAATTTTTCATCCTCATAGGTTAATTGTCATTTTAACCTCGGCCCGTGTCGTCTTTTTACAAGGAAACAACAATAGAAAAGAGAAGGAGGACCTGCAGGATGTCGGCGGCGTCTCTAATGGAGTCACACCAGAAGCTGTGAAATCCTTCCTCTGTAAAAGTGTTAAAGGTTGCAGCTCTGATTTATATTTCATGTTATTTGTGGCCCTATCAAAATATTTGCGTCACTGTGGTTGTAATGTTCTGGAAGCGGTCCCAGTGCTACTTTAGAGGCTTTTTGTTCACAGGCGGACACAAGCAAGGTGAGACTTTATATTACCGGCCTGTTACGGACGAGCTTGGCGGCCCGGCGAGGGAGAAGCTCGTTGCTAAATGATTCATTTTCTTTGCACAATTCCTCGCCGGCATTAATCATCAGTTATGTGTTTGGAGAGTCTTTTAGAAACAAGCTGGATGGCCTTCACTCGTAACAGCAGAGAGAAACGAGCCAGCAGAGAGCTTTACTCTTTAACCAATAGGAAAAAAATTGAATCTTTGACCTAAATATGTTTGTTTGGCTTTAGTTGCTCCGTGCAGCCATAATGTCCCCTTTTACTACTGTCAGATTAGTTGGGTAACTTCAATCAGTTTTCCTATTGTGTTTCTTGTCTGGCAATCTGAAGTTACAGAGTAACGGAGACAGAGAGGGTACATTTCTGCCAACATAACATTTCAGTGGAAATTGCCTGTGTCTTACAGCGAGCCACTGTGGTGAATTGAGCTGCGGAGCGAGGCCACAGACTGTGTCTTAATTTGCTCCACCTGTTCTCTGTGGCGGCTGCCGGGGAGAGCTGCCAGATCCATTAAACAGACCTGGAGGGCAGAGCAGGATACAGAAGGAGCTCGTCAGATGGGAACAGATGCACTTCAGACGGAGGATTGGTGTGCCTGAGCGTGTGTAGGTGCGCAGGGGCGTTCCTCACGTCACAGGGACAAGCATTCCACTGTCCTCTGTTGTCGTGTGCACGCAAATGGCGAGCTCCATTCATGTAAATGGCGGCACTTTGAGTTGCTGTGTGGATGTGGCTGAAGCCTCACCATGACGGAGCCCATTTGAATGACGACGTTTACATGCAGTTAATATTCCGGGGGACGTTTTTAATCCAGACCTTTTTCGTTTTGAGGGAGGATTGAGAACGTTTTTTTAAGGAACTCTTAAAGGTCACCTTCCAAGCCAAATTCATTTTCTGAAGGTTTTCTAACAGTCACGTGTGTCCCTGTAGCATGAGTATGAGGCCCAACAGTGAAGAAATTCTGTCACCTCATTTACTTGCTTTCTCCACCTTTTGCCCACTGTGAGCTGAAACAATCCAATCTGAGCGTTGGAGACCTGTGAGGTGGAAGTCACTGGCCACTCCCCCCGGCTGTAGTGGAGGCTGCTGTCCATCGGTACAGTACAGCTCCCCAGATAGATGAACCCGCCCCCTTCCCCCGTCTAATCACCGAGCGGCCGCCACTGTTTATTCCGCAAACCATCACTAACAAACATGGCAGAGGTAGGAAAGAAGCCAAGGCGCCGCCGTGTCATTGGCTGCATCAACGAGCACCAAAGCCAGACACAGCTCATTGACATTTAAAGGTACAGGCACAGACACAGCCCGTTCTCAGGAGAGATCACTAGAGCGACTTTTAGACTGGCTGAAATTAGGTACCAAAGCTGAATTTGCGGGAAAAAAGTTTTTAGATAATTTTTTGGACCTCTGGCAACTAAATGAAATTGTGTAAAATACGGCATAGAGGGAGGCTTTTAAGGGTTAAGGTACATATTCTGCTTACTGAAACATTTGGAATAACCCGTTTACATGGTAATTGTAATCAATCAGGATATCATCATGACCCAATGCGCCTCATTTCCGTTTCTTCTTCCTGTATCCAAAACAACAACAACAGTAATGAACAGCCCGGTTAGCAGTCACCTTGATTTTGTGCTCTGGTGCTGGTATTGACCCTCCACCAGTACTTGACACTATTGCTCGTCACGTTCTACATTCATGGAAGGCAAGAACATAAAGAAATGGCAAATGGAGCCGGAAGCTGTGCTGGACTCCAAAGACCAAGGTTCCTTGCCAATAGAACATGCATACATTGAATTCATGGTCCTTTTGATAGGCGTATACACGATCAAATATTGGCCTTAGAAAAAGAGGAATCCAGGGGAAATATCTGGGTTTTTTAAAACTGGAATATAAGCAAACTGGTTATTGGTGTTTGCATGGCTGCGCGCAACCAGGTTATCGCTAATATTCTGCTTAGAAAAGGCTGTAGCCAGTGTGTGTGTGTGTGTGTGTGTGTGTGTATATGTGTATGTGTGTGTGTGGGAGTGTGGACGCCAGGGCGAGTGCTCACGGTGGGATTTTTTATACCTATTAAAGCTGCCACTGTGAAAGCAACAACACAGATGGTTTGTCATAGAGGCCGGAAGCAGGCACGGCGTGGTGTGGTGTGGCGTGGCGCGGCTCGGCTCCACACACAGTAGTTAGCGAGTACTGTAACTTTCCGTCATGGGCACGGTGCACAGCAGTGCTTTTAAAACGTGGCTGATGACGGTGTGGAGACTGTGATTGCTGGCGGCTGATGGGGCCGAGCCTCCCCGCTGCATCTTTGTTCTCGTCTCCTAGCAGGGAGTAAAGCAAGCAAAGTGTTGGTGCAGACCGAGCCCCTGCACGCTTGATTGGCCCCTAGTAATTGGACATGCTCTTTTTGTCCAGGACAAGGTGATTACATGTCACCTATTCAGGCGCTGTCCCTCACAATCGCGACTTGCTCTCATGCTGTCGCCCGTCCCCCATCATCCGTCTGTTCTGCAGATTCTGTTAATAGTGTTGAATCAAACATCTGAGTGCCTTTTGTGAGGGGGTGGGGGGGGGCATTGTGTACAAAAACATGGTGAGTGACAAACTGACATTGTCTATTTAAATGACTTTGCAAATCATGTACAATGCCACTGTGAGTACTTTGAGTGCATGTGCTAATATTTGATCACATTATGTTCATAGATATCAGTAATATAGTTAAGGAGTTACAACTCCTTAACTATATATAGTACAAAGTGTACTCGGACATTCCTTCTGAGGTGATCTGAAACAAATCATTTCCATCTCTCTGGGCTTTCTGTAGTTGCTAGACTAGACTACATTAGACTGGACTAGACTACACTAGACTAGACTACTCTAGACTAGACTACATGAGACCACACTAGACTAGACTACAGTAGACTACATGAGACCACACTACACTAGTCTACACTACATTAGACAACAGTGCACTAGACTAGACTACTATAGACTACACTAGACTAGACTACATTAAACTATATTTGACTACTCTAGACTAGACTACATTCGAACAGCTCTTTGGTCCAATGTGTTTTTACAAATAGTTTGGTTGGATTGGATAGACTTGACCACATTTGACTCTGCTAGACTAGACTACATTAGACTAGACTACACCAGACTGGACTACTCTATGCTAGACTACATTAGAACATACTACACTACATTAGACTACACTAGAGTAGACTACATTAGACTAGACAACACTATAATAGACTACTCAAGACTAGACTACTCAAGACTAGACTACATGAGACCGTATTTCACTAGACTACACTACATTAGACTACATTTGAATACACTAGACTACACAAAACTAGACTACATTTGACTACACTAGACTAGACTACAATAGACTAGCTCTTTTGGTCCACTGTAGGGCTGTCGATGAATGGCAAAAATGTGGTTCGAATGAATATTTCATTTAATCCAGAGGTTCCAAAAAAATTCGAATTTTGAAATTAAAAAAAAAAACCTATTTCTGATTTTAATTGAAATTTGAAATATTTGAGGTGTGTCTCCGGCTAGATTGACAGCCCTAGTCCACTGTGGCTTTTAAAGTGCTTACAAATAAAGTTTAATTGGATTGGATAGACTAGAGTAGGCAAGACCAGACTGCACTAGACTAGACTACATTAGACTGCACTAGACTAGACTAGATTAGCTCTTAAAATGTTTGGATTAGATTGGAAACCGAAATGGAACGGGGATGGAGAGTCCTTATTTTGCACTTGCTTGTCAAACTGATGAGACAGCGCTCTGACTCACACACTGCAGTCAGACCGGTGAGTCGCCGACCCCCGCCTGCTCTGTGTGAAACCATGAGGAGCCCACCTCCAAGGTTTCCACAACTGGTCTTTATAGTATATGGTCGATGCAATGGTGATAATAGTAGAAAAACAGCATCTAATACATTAGCTGTGTGTGCGTTAGCTCCACCATCGTCGGCGTGTTCTGCAGATTGTGTTGATAGTTTTGGATCTGAGTGCATTAGCGATTCCAAAGTGGATACGGGTCTTCCTCTGTAGGTGGTGAAAACAAATCATTTCCTGTCCTCTCTCAGGGCTTTCTGGCCTCATCAAAAGGTTCACAGGTTCATTTTCCGTCATGCTGCATGAATTTTAAACCGCAGTCTCTCCTCTAGCAGTTGGATGAACTGTTAAGGAGTGAGACTGATTGGTAATTAGTGGTGCCATTTGCATCCAGTCTCAATGGATACCAGGCTGATCAATGTTGTGTCAGCAAGAGGCTTTCTGGAGGCGAAAAAAAAGCTCTTCAATTACATTAAGATACTAATAGGTTTGAATTTAGTGCCGGAGCCAAGGACGGCCTGGCTGTTCCTCAGCAGCTCGGCTCTGGCCGCCGCCTGGCTGGGCCGCGTGGTTATGTAAGGTCCTGCTGCTCTCGTGCGTCGGACTGACAGCCCGTGTATTAATAATGATTCTCCACATACAGACTTCTATCCTTTGCAGCTCAGAAGGAATATGAATCAGTCGGCTAATGAGAGCGCTGCCTCTCCCCTCTCGAGAGCGGACCAACCGCTGCTCCCGACGCCACGAGGGCGAAACCAAGCGGAATCCGACGCAGCCATGGATGCAGCGAAATCCATGTGGTCATTTGTGACGTTTTATCCATGAGTCCAGTCACCAGTAAATTGCCTGCGCTCTGAAGACCGGCTGCAAAACTGTTCCCCCCCAACCCCCCAGCAGCTGGTTGAACTTCTCCCCGCACTTAACAACTGTAACAGAAGTGCTATTGTTAGCAGTCTTGAAGCCGTCATTTTCACCAGAACAAAGGTTATTGCAACCGATTGATAAAAATTTCATTCACAGACAGGAGCTTTTATGTGGTGTACGGGGAGGGGAGATGTTTTAAGATGTGTGTTCTGCCCCTGGCGTCCACTGGCACATCTCCTCCTGCCTCCTGTTTAAACTGAGTTCAAAATGATAATGAGAGCAGTGAGCAGCCAGCAGTCCCTCAGAGCTCCGCTGAGAGAAGCAGGAGCCACTCAGGACTCCTCTGGGCCACTAATTGGAACTCTAAATCATTGTGTCACCTGTCACTCAAGGCAGAGTTTGGGAGGGAGGCAGTGTGGATCCATAGGCGGGCTGTGATCTCCAGCTTAGACTGGTGAAGGTGGGCTGTGCTCAGCCTTTAAAGCAGAGACATTTTAATGACAGCAGGCAACAGAGGACGGCCAAGGAGTACAGCGTGTCCTTTACCACACGGTTTAATCTGCTGCGATGGTGAGGGGCTTCCAGGCGGCGCCGGCATGGCCACCGCTCCCACTGCTCTCCCACTGCTCTCCCACTGCTCCCACTGCCGTCATTATTAACTTCAGAGTGTGTGGCAGGGGAGTGTCTGGAAATCCTTGTCGTGTTTGAAAAAAAAAAAAAGAACACAAGGGAAAACTCAATGTTGACCATGTGTTTTTTATTGTATTAAAAAAAGTACAATTTGGCCAGGACGGGAGCATATTTTTACCTTTACAATAATCCATCATAATTATTTGACTGTTGTTTTTACGGTAAATATGATGATTGATCCTCTACGGAAGCCCTGAGAGGACACAACAGTGTGTCAGACACAGGTGTGTGACTGACACACTGTTGGCACCTGAGTGAATTCCAACAGGAGAATATTGCAGGGGATTGCAGCGGGGCGTTACCCACACGTTTAGCTGTGTTACTCATTCCATGAATGCACGATCCTTACAAGTTGTACTGTGTTGTAAAGGTGATGAATCAGGCTTTCCAACGGTATCAAATACAACACCAATTGGTTTTATCAAAGGGAAGAAATGGCTGACTGAAAAAACCTTTTCAATTTTTTTTTGAGTTTATATGTACTGTATATTCAGAAAACATACAGGGTTTTTTTCTTTTGCCTTCTTTCTGTTTGCTGTGTAGAAATGTGATGCTAATGTGATGAATAAGACCTAATCGATGTAGTTATGAGGGTGAGCGAGACGACAAATACGTGTGAAAACTACAGATTGAAATAAACAGCAAATTATATTTAATATGATTATTATTATCATTATGATCATTTAAGTTGCAGTACTTGGTTGACTTGTTTGAATAATCTTTCTCTATTTCATTTTTAGCTGACTCTAAGATCACTTTCCCCCCTTCGTGCTGCACCTAAATGAAAATGAATTTTATGATCAATACCTTTCCACTAGTTTTCATCCAAGTGTGTGCTTATTAAAAATTAAATGAATAAAATGCATTTAAAGTTTGAAGCATTAGCACGATCAGTAGTTTTCTCACGACTCCACAACTCCCTGTTGTTTTTGGTTTTGTTTTTTTTTGGTTGTTTTTTTTACAAAAAAATCTGTTCAGATTTGTGGTGAGTGTGAGGGTGAAGTACACACATTTCTTCTGAGCCGTTGCCATGGTGAATCGTAGTATCAGGGCTCTGCTAACACCAAACACTGCCTTCCAACAGTGACAGT
>CAESWR010001205.1:9069-31207 GCA_903171835.1 Mullus surmuletus
GCAAACTCCCTCCCCCCCCGAAAAAAACAAAACAGCTTTCAAAATGACCACTCAGCTGAACCATCACCTGTGCGTCAGTGGGATCACAGCCTCCTGGTTACTTTTTCACCCAGCGTGAGTAACAAGCTGTGAAGCCTGTTTATCTCCATTCACATTTGGCAGGGAGAGCGAAGCCCCCCCCCCCCAACCAGTGTAGGAAGTTCCCAGAATGCCGGGCGAGTTTGGTGGAAAGCAACAGGTAAAGGTGATGGGGTGCACGATGGATGCTCCGTTGTCACGGCGATGCAGCTTTGGCTCACCTCTGTGCACCACGAAACGTGCTTTGGACACATCTTGCGCACTCAGACTGAAGTCGCCCGATTATCTGCTATTACATGTTATTCACCTACTTGAGCATACAGGTCAGGAATGACGGCGGGCGAAAGGTCCGTACTGGTGCTCGGTGCGGCTCCAGGAGCCTGACAAATCGAGAATCGGGGCGTATGAACCCCCTTGCCCCCCAAAAAAACCCCAATTTGGCTCAGACTAGACGTCCACTGAGCATACTTGTGTCAATACCCGGGCTCGCCGACAGCGTTCCCCTTCCCGCAAAGTTTCGCCGTGCCGCTTCTCTCCTTGCGCCGCGTTACCGTGAGAAATGCGCATCAGTGCATGACAGAATTCTTCATGCATGCCCTCTGAAAGCAATAGGGCTCCTTGGATCTGGTGTCTTGTGCCTCGTTTTATATTTAAAAAGGAGCACAAAAAGGGGGGCTCTTAAGTTACCGCCTCGACCCTGGCAGGAGATTAACTCCAGCCGCCTCCTTTTGGGAACATTTGCGATAAATAACTTGAACTATTAACTCATTAGGATCTTGTTTCCGCAGCGGGAGGAAAAACATGCAACTCACTACTACTTGGAGTTAAAAAAGTCTTGCTTTGAAAATAGCAGGCATTCTTTCGCCGGATGTTCGGGAGCTCATTAGCCCGGCACAGTTGAGATATAAACATGTCATAATTCAACGCACTAATGAACCCGCATCCAGGCGGCGTGACGTGGCCATATAAATTGTTTGCCGAGTGAAAAAAAATCCCAAGTTTCATGTTGTATTCTCTTGTTTACGCGTGTCATACATCATGGTGCTCGCAGCCAAACTTTTCATCATTTCAGAGCGTTTTTCCACATCATGGGACATGTGCATGGCGGCAGCACAAATAAACACAGAGAAAAGTAAACGTGAGAAGGAATTCCACTGGGAGAGAAGAAACCCGGGAGCGTGGATGTCAGAGGGAGGCTGCTACTATGATGTGATTTGGCAAAACCTCTTTCGGGCTCCGTTGTTTTTGATATTAAACACACTGACCAACATTAGCCACTTAACACTGTGTGCAAACCAATTTCCAAGTTGGTGTTATTTGAGATGCTGCCTAATTTTGTTGCAATGCCTTCCAGGGAAAAAAAGATATTTCAGTTAATGCAGTGCACTGTGGCGAGTTTCTTCAGCGTTCTGAGCGTCACTCCTGGTGTGCGGCGCGTGTTCCTCGTTGACTTTGATTTTTCGTCTGGCTCGTGAGACAAAGACGCGTCGGACGGCCCTCAACAAAACGGCAGTCACAACAACAGCGAATTACAACGCCCATCACACATGGCAGAGGCACCACATGTCTGCAGTGATCAATCATTTAACAGCCCACGCCTCCTCTTTATAGTTTTTGCCAGTTACAACTGGAGACCTAATGGGCCCCGCGGGACGGCGCCGGTCAACGCTACGTCGGCCGTAAATTAGGGACAACCCGAGAGCTGGCATTGCTTTGTTGCTCTGTCGTGACAATTGGCCTGATGAGCGTGTATTGCTTATCCCACATCAGGACGTAAACTAGCACATGTTTATGGGTAAGTTTTTGTGTGCGTCGGGGCAGATATGCTTGTGGTCTCTGTCTGGTTGGCTTTATGAAGTCAAGTTGTGTGTAGCAGCAGGAGGAGGTTCCTTTTTTTATTGTTTTTGTATAGAGTAAACATGCACCCCCTGTCTCTCTATTCACACCATCTGTCACAGTGGACGGTCCCTTGACGCCGCTTTCCCTTGTGTTCATGAAAAATCCATTGGCTATGTGCACAGGTTTGAAAAGAAGACGGCCCCCCTCCAAATATACACATAACTTTGGACGGCGTCTGCTCCATGTTGATTTTACTGACGTTCTGTAAATAGCTAATTGCCTTAAGCCTCAAGAGTTCTGTGTATGCAGGGTCAAAATTATCTTCCCTTTTTGTTTGTCTTTTATTCATCCGAGTCGCGTTTGCTGAGGTGTGATTGCAGATTATGAATGTGCAGAGATCTTGTGGCGTTCGACATGCCCATACCAATGAACCCCCGTGCGCCACACAACAAAGTATTCACTTAACACAGTGCAAATGACACCTTTAGCACCCAGCAGGCGGACGCATGACACGGCCACTAATGGTGCCATTTATGCGCCTAACTGCCAGCGACCGGAGCACAACCGCGAGGAAAGGGAAGAGCGAGCGGGGAAGTGATGAGGAGGGATGGAGGGATGGAGGGAGGTGTTACACCACCCACCTACCCCTCCTTTGTAAAGCGTTTATCACCACATCTTGTTTTCATGCTGGCCTAGTTTGCCGCATGGGATAATTGGTGATTTTTCTCTTTCTAATGCAGCATGTCACCAGCAACTGATCTCGCGTCAGGGCCCGTTTCCCCTCATTATCACACCACCATCAGTCACGATTGCCTTTTGCCGAATGCTGAAAAGAAGTGCATTCAAATCTTGTATTTCTAACATTCATGTAGATTCATGTAGAAAAGCTCGCCCTCCAAATGTACACTTGTACCAGAATTTTTTTCTTCTCAATTTTAAGTAGTTCACATTCGGCCAAAAGCACTTGGCTGAAAACAAGGAATGCATAATCTTTGAGTGTCTTGCATCTGCAGTTGATTGGGCATCCTCATATTTGCGTGGGGAGAGATGGCCTTACTCATTCCTCCAAATGCGTCTGTGCTGCACTTCATCTCAAGTGGTTAGGCGTGCAGCCTTGTGAGGATGAGTCTTTGTAGTCTCGGAACAGATTGGCATGTGTGTCGGTAAGACGCTCTAAAAGGCAGAGTGTGCTTGCTCTCTCGCCCTGTGTAGGCATCTTTGCAGACATCTTTCACAGATCGGTTATGTTGCGTTGATAAGCTCACCCTGGCGGACGTGTTCCGTCGAGGATGTTTTTTCTACTTGGCCGACACGCCACGGACAGTTAGGTTTTACAGTAGGAAGGAGAAGGTGGAAGGAACCTCTGTGAGCCTCTAGGTAGGGTTTGTGTGCTCACTGGCTGACGGAAGATTAGCGGGGTAATTGCACTGAGCTGGTCGGATTGCATTCGGAGTCCCCATATGCTAATGGCTTTATTTCTGGCATTGAACTGAAGGATTGCATATTTTTTAAATTAATGGCAGCTTTTTGGAATATATTTTTCCAAGACGACCATAGTTGAATGAATTCTTTGTTTTTATACTATTCTCAAATCATGGCAAATCTTTAACAATTACTCTTTTGGTCTATTTTCTATTCCCAATATGGACAAAACAGACTTTAGCTTATGGACTGTCTTTAGCTTTAGTGATGTGCCATGAATTTTACTTTGTTGCTGCACAGCTTGTGTGATAGCAGCTCTCCACACTTTACTGACTTCAGGGAAAATAATGGAGGTTTTGTTCCATCTAGGTTTTGAACCATCTTTTTTCCCAAATCAACATAAAATCAAATTTTCAGGCAGGCTTCATGCTGCTCATTTCCAGCTCATTTTTAGTCACTTTACTCACTTTAACCTGCCGTATATGACATTTCGGCTAGGGGCGGGCGATATGGAAAAATATAGTTTCACAATATTTTTTCAAGCAGTGTCACGATACACGATATTATCATGATTTTTTTTTAACGCGGTTTTTGTGTTTATTTGTCAAGTTACTTAACAGTAAAACCACTACTCACTGTTGTGTCTTCCTCGCTGCAAAGAAGAAAGGGGGCGGGGACCTTTGGAGCGTGTAAGAACACAACACAACACAACAGATCTTCAAGTTGGCAATGCGTTGCGTTGTGTTGCGGCACAGCAGCAACGCGTTGTTAGCTTGTAGATCTGTTATTTTTGGTGAACGACACTGTCGTACCATAGAAGTATAAAATAGTATATAGAACTGCAAATCATAGAACATGCATTCACTGTATCTGATAGTGAATTTATCACGATCTATATGATATCTCTGAAAAGGCATATCGTGGAGACATTTTATCGTCATGACGATATGTATCGACTTATTGCACACCCCTAATTTCGGCTCTCATTACATAGCTCTATGAGCCTTTTAATGATGAACAGCTTGATGTCAATTGTCGTAGGGCAAGGGTGGGCAATCATTTTGTCTGAAGGGCCACATTGGTGTTTAGATCTTGGAGAAGGGGCCGGCCAGGTGTACCGGGAAACTGACCCCCAAAGGAGGATTGGAGGTTCACTAAAAATCGTGCTTGATGGACGATTGACAGAGAAAAAATATTTTGAGAAGCCTGTAAATTTGTCTAACTCGAGATGGATGATGAAGCTCTAAATGATGTTTGGCTCCACCTTCTTGAGAGGACATGTTGGCATGCTAGGTGAAGGGGGGTTCTGACACTTTTCCTAACCAATCAAGATGACAACCTTCTTACTTTGGCTTTTGGGGAAATTATTGCGAAGGCTCTGCGGGCCGGATTAAATAGTTCATCGGGCCGCATGTGGCCCCCGGGCCTTAGTTTGCCCACCTCTGTCGTAGGGTGTGTGTGTGTGTGCTGCTAACCGATGTCTGTAATTGGCAAAGATGGTTTGAGGAAACAACCGTGAGTGTGAACCATTTTTACACACTCCCAACATACAATTGGACACACTGGATTTGTCAGATAGGATAGCTGCAGTGATAATAAATGCTCTTTGGTAATTGTTGTACATTAAATTTTGTAATAAATCTCACCAAAATTGACCTAATGTTGTCCAGTTGCCAAGCAATCTCTGGCTTTTATGGCTGAAATGTCACCAGTTTCCAAGCACTGCCTCCAATGATGGCCTGGTTAGCTTTGATGACTGGTGGCTTTAAAGTCAGTACATCCTCAAGCCCTCCATGCCCCCGACCACCAACTTTAACTAATAATCTTTAACAATGCTGGTAAGTTGCTTCAGATACACTCAAAGCAGAAGGCAGATGGCAGGCAATCTTCAGAGAATGTTTTGTTGATCATAATTATTATTTCAATCACTTACAAAATGTTGGTAGAAATTCAAGCAACCAAGTTGCTAGTAAAAATGAAAAACTTGAGAAAGGCAATAGGTCTTCTGTCAAATGACTTTGATGTTTTTGCTACATGGAAACAATCTCAATGCTGGGAGCAAATCTGGTGGCTTTGATGTTTTCCCAAAGTGATGTAACATTTTCCGAATATTTCCTGCATGAAGCTTGTACCAAGCGGCATGTATATTCAAAAGTCCTCAGTTTTATAGGTCCTGTTATTAATTGTTCTTAACCAAATTAAATTAAAGTTCTACATTCTAAATGTGGTGTGAAGGGCGTCTTTTGAATTGGTGAACAAATAAATGTATAGATATGATAAATTCTGTGGTTATGGAGGAAAAGATGCCAGTATTATGAATGTTGGATGCTGTTAAACGTATTAAAGGACTGACTGATGGACTGATTTCCAGATGTTTTTGTCAGAATATTGCAGTACAACCTCAGCAGGGATAAAAACTAATCCTTGTTTTTGCCATAAATGCAGTTGTCAACTTAAAGCCATGACAGGTATCCAGCTAGTGTCCTTATGAACATCATAACTGTTGCTTCCTCTACAAGATATTTGGGATTCCAGTGTATTTGGAGATTTGAAAAAGTTAATTTTACACATGAAAATGTGAAAAGAATATATTTAAACAAGAAAACTAAACTAAAAGAAAAGAACTACTACTACTAAAAGAACTACAAAAACACCCCTTCTAGGTGTTCTCTCTGCAAATGGGGCTACAACCGAGGCACGTGTGTTATCTGCACAACCGGCCCACGCATTGTCGCTTTTTATTTTTGCTGCACGTGGACAACAGAATATCTTTCCAGCACAAAGTGGCATTTCTGCTCTCCCCCGCGGTCGACATGTAACAAGTGTAATGGTGGGCTTTGCCACGCTGCACCTGTCCCTGGAAGGCCAGACCCGCCGCCCTTGGGCAGGATGACAGAGGGCCCCAGAGCGGACCACTGCTGGGGCTGCTTTTGCGGGTATTTATAGCTACCCAGACGGGTGCCACGAGGGATAAAATGGGAATAGAAAGCAACGTGGCGAAAAGGCAGATAAGACAGTGGGAAATGGGTGAAGGAGCATAGAAAGGAATCGTAATTGGAAACTAAATAGAATGGGCAGAAACAGTGGCGTTGGGAGATGTGTGGAGCTCTGTTTCGGCGTCCCCTCCCCGCTTCCCCCATGGTTGGGGCTCCCGTTACTGCATGTGGTGCTACCTAACCAAAACATTGCTTTGCATCTTTGGTTGTCAGCCAAGGAGCCCGGGGGCAAGGTCGCACACCGTGTGTGCCTTGGTTCAGCAATGAATGCGGGAGCAGGGCCGAGCGCATGTGGCTGAATTGAAGGCTGCTGCTCGCGGGCACTCGCGCTCCATGTGGCTGCTGGTTTGAGAGGAGGGGCTGAGCGGAGCGAGTGAGGAAAAGATGGATGGTCCCTTCAGCCTTAAACAAGCTTCCTCCACATGGAGCACCTGCTTGCCTGATGCTGGGGACAGACAGTGGGCTTACGCAGCAGATCCTGAAGGCTGTGTTTACTCAAGGAACTGAGTAGGCCAAGTGCCCTCATTAAAGGCTGGATTCTGCCTGAATCTCAATGAAGATGTCGAGCCATGGCAGACGGCAGATGGGAGGGCGACTTGTTTACTCTCGTCTCCGCTCTGTCCTCTCCGGTTCTGCGGGCTGTGGCCCCGCTTCATCACACGTGGATAACTGATAATGTGAACGCCGCTCCGTTCCCCACTTTACCTTTGGTTCCGGTGAATTGCTGTCTCTTAGCAACAGCGCCGCTAGCCTCCCGGAGCCGATCACAGCGTTTAGTCTTTACAAGTGTGGCACTTGTCACAATTGTATTGTGGTCACACTCAGCCACCACTTTAGAAACAGGTTTTTCAAGGCCCCGCCCACGCACGTGTAGTCAGTAACTCCTATAGATCAGATATCTGCCCTGTGCCAGACTAAAGCAAATTAAGAATGTGTGTGAAAGGCCTTTTAAAAAATGAGTCGCTCCTTTACAACAGACTGGATTAATTGTAAATTTTGTACATTTAATTCGAATTTTGGTTTTACTGGCTCCTAAAATTTCACAATTTACAACCACCTACCGTGATTTCTCCCTGTCGTAATCATTCATTTCAAACAACCCACGACTCCCTGGGCTCCCAGCATTATGCTCACACCTCTGGATGGTGTGACATAAATATTCCTCAACTGCCCAGCAGGAACTCAAAAGTGTTGCTGGATTCTCTCTCATCGCCACATTTGTCAGCCAGTAGCGATGCTCTTATTTATACTGTGCTGCAGGGACGAGGCCACCGTGCTGCACCAGCTCGCTCATCACTATCTCGGGGCAAATGACAAATGCTGATCGACAAGCTCAGAAACTTGAAATGACATTGCGTATATTCTAAAATATGTATTGGGTGTACCCAACCAGGCTGAAGTCGACTACATTTGTGCATTCTGTTAGAATTGTCCGCACTTGCATGTAGAGATTCCTACGCGCATACAGTAACATCTGCATTTTTCAGCCAGTGTTCAGTGCTCAGAAGCAGTGGCTGAATTATTGTGAATCCCACAGCTCAATTAGCTCTGATCTTATCGTTGAGCAACTTTTCATTTTCTGCCACACTGACTGTCTGTGAGGCTCCGTGGTGCTATAAGTATGTTTTCAAGGCTTTGGTAGGAATCACTGTTCTGAGGCCAATTCTTTGATGTAATTATCTACTAAATTAGTTGTTTGTTTTTCTTATTACACAATGATTGACCAATATGGTGCCTCTTCATCGTACAACCAAAATGAACAATGAGCAATTAGTGATAGGATATGCCTTAGTCATACATGTGTTGAAAAAGTGCAAATGAGGCCTTAAGAAGTATTTATCTCATTCCGTAACAGTCATTATTATAACTGGTTAAATCTTAAAAATCCCATCGACCTGATCCCATTTTTCTGTCTCTTCCTCTTCTAGATCTGAGTTCACTGTCCTGGGACGATTTGGAAAATGACCTTCCAGATGAGTTGATACCTAATGGAGGAGATCTGAGCCTGATGGGTGGGATGCCTTCAAATGGTGGAACAGCACCTGGAACTGGTGGGCCGGGAGGCACCCCGTCGGGCCTTGGCGGTGGTGGAGGCGGCACCGGTGTCCCAGATGCAGCGGCCAAGCACAAGCAACTCTCGGAGCTCCTTCGTGCCGGTAGCACCACCAGTATTGCAGGCACGGGGCTGAACTCGGGTAGCCCTCAGCCGGGAAGTATGGGCCCTCAGCTGGGCACACCACTGGGCAAGAGCCCTCTCGGCCAGGGCTCCCCCAACAACCACCCGTCCCCCCAGGCCCAGAAAGCAGGAACACCGTCTGGAGTAGCAGGGCAGAATAACAACAGCAACACTGCCGGAATGGGCTTGAACACAACAGGCTTTAACCAGGCCATGATGAATAATAACCAGGGTCATGCCGGGCTCTTGGCCCAAGGAGGGCAACCTCAACCTGGGCAGGTAATGAACGGTGGTCTTGGACCGGCAGCTGGCAGAGGACGGGGAGCGGCGGTGGTGGGCCTGCAGTACCAGGGGGCAGCGATGCAGGGAGCGCCAGGAGCAGGAGGGGCAGGAAGCGCGTTGGCAGAGACTCTCACCCAGGGAGGACAGCAGATGGGCGCTCACACCACCCTCGGTGCAGCCCAGCAAGCAGGCAACATGAACAAGGTGAGCTACCTTTCCCATCATCCCCTGCGTGTGCCTTTTGAGGTGAGGTGAAGCCCATTATCTCTCACAGTAAATAGTGTCTCCAACAGATTTGTGTTTATTGTAATGGTAACATTCCAAAGTATGTTTATGACGGTTGGTTTGATGTGTCTATTTTTGTTACATTGATGCAATGAAGAGAGAGGAGAGTCACCGTGGTTCTTTCCCCCCCCCATCAATGTCCTGTCAATGTGATTTTTATCGAGATTGGCCCTTTGACACCGGTTGCTTTGCGTGGGTATCCCCATGTAAGAATGTATTTCAAGTGTCGTTTTTTGATAAGGTCAGATTGCCTTCAGTGTAGTTTCACCGGAAATTGGGTAAAAGGTGTCTGTCGTACTGTGTGTAACCACAACAGATACTGCGAGCCGCAGAGATAACACGTGGAGGTAGTGAATGTGTTGTTGAAATAAGGCTGTACATGTGTTTTTGAACCACAAGAATGATTAAACACTGATGTACAGCTATCGGGTCGGGGGGGCTGTGAGCATTGGGACGCCTCCCCAGCGTGCGTGTGTGCAAACACAGCTGCTCTCTTGTGATTATCATGTTTCTGTGTGTTGTGCTTTAATCACAGGATGTAAATCTCTACATTGACATTAGCTTTTGGTGAGAGGCTGCTGCCACTCACGCTTGCCCCTGAGCTGCTTATAATATTATATGCGAGACCCCCTATCCACCCACCCCCTGCCCTTTCCTCTTTGTCTAGCTTATTAGGTGGCTCCTTGCCCTGTCAGTCACATTGGAAAAGGCAGTATTGTAAACCACTTAATCAGTTAGAATGACAGAGGGCGTGTGCAGTGAGGAGGAAGGAGTGTGTGTGGGGGGGGTTGGCGGGTGGTGGTGGTAGTGGCTCAGCGGTGGTGGTAGCGGCTCAGCTGAGAAGTCCATCCGGGCAGCAGAATGGCGAGATGATAGTTGGCAACTGTCCTGCCTGCCGGAGTGTGTCAGAAAACCGGAGACTGAATAGGAAGACGGGGGCGTGTGTGTGCGTCTGTGTGTGTGTGTGTGTGTGTGTGTGTGTGTGTGTGTGTGTGTGTGTGTGTGTCCACGTCCGCCCGCCCGCTCAGCTGTGTTGAATGGTTGCCAGCGTCTGGTCGTCTCAGCTGGGTCTTCTTTATCTGGTTTGCTGGAGTGGTGTCAACAGCCTGAGGGGATACAGGCCGGACCGGCATGGCGGAGTCTGGTTGGGTCCTCCCAACAGCCCCTTGGATAAAAGAGCATCAGCGTAAAACACAGCACCGATGGATAACCCCCCACCCTCAGCGCTCAAGGATCCTTGTTGAGGGTGGGATGTATGGATGAAAAAGCACTCCACAAATAGTACCACTCTTTCTGTCTTTGCAGGTGAAATTCTTAATTTGCAACAGAATTTAGGGCAACAAAGAGACAAATAAGTAACAGGAACATATAAAATGTGGCTGAGCTCTTGCGGTTGGTTATTTATGCAGTTAAATGATGATTGGAAACAATTAATTGGAAGATAAAAAAGTAGACCCGTGACTCTTTGCCAGGCAGCAATAGCTGATATATTTGTCTGAGTGCCTCAGAGGGGGGAGGAGGCCTTAAAGGCTGGACAGGTTTCTATGGATGTGAATAGCGGCGCTTGCCAATAAGTGGTGTCATGCTGAGATGTCGGCGTGCCAGAGCATCGGCGGCGACTTAGCCCGAGCAGCGCAGTCGGCCTGGCATCCGCCGCTATGTTATGGTCCGCGCTGGCAGAGGAGGGTGTGTAGTGACAAATTGGCATTGAATTGGAGGCGGGACCTTTCTTGGCAAGTCGGTGCCATTTGACGAATGAAGGTAAATATGCATGGGTGTCTCATTTTTGAAAAACAATGTGTAACTTGTCACCACTTGACATCACTCAAAATGGGTAACCATGCCTGTTAGCTGCTCTTTGGAACACTGTTTAATCTCGTTGAATGCCATTTTTTTTCTCCTTTTGGTTGGTTGAAAGTAGAATAGAGCAAAAAGATAATGTAACATTTTAAGCATGTCAAATTAATATTTAAAACTTGTGAACCCTCTGAGCCAGGATTCCGCTCTGTTTACGAGGGCAGTTTGCTGAAGCAGTTCTTTTTAAATTAATTGTTTTGTGTCTGTCTCTCCAGATGGGCCTGGGCAGTAACGGGGGTCCATTTGCGGCCCAGACCTACGGACAGGGTGCCGCTGGGCCAGGCCAGCAGTTAAACCCTCAGCAGCAGCTCCAGAACAAGGCTGCGCTTGCCAACAGTCTCCCACCCTTCCCCAACGAGCTCAAAGGGGCAGCTGTCACCAGTGTGCCAAACATGGTCAGTGTGCGGCAGATGTTGGCATTCACACCATCGCAAAGTTCAGAGTTTATTTCTGGCAAAATAAGACATTTTGCTCGTTGATGTGGGTCGCTGCTTTAGCTGTCACAACATTCTGACGAACTGGCACGCGTGGTTACTGTACGGACACCCTCCAGAGATGAGAAGTGTGCGGATTCTATTTCCTGCAGCTGACTTTATCTAGGCAGGAGTTTGTGTTTCTTGGCTTGATAGCGGCCTGATATCTGCAGACAGCAGGAGCACATTGACTGGTGAACAGATGAGAAAGTAATTATTACGCTCATTGCCCATTTTCTACTTCATACAGCACCATATAAATAGCCTTAATCGTCATTTCACTAATGTTTTGATGATTATTAAAAGCTCTTGATAGATGTTGCCAATTTATCAGTAAGTTTCTGTCTCTCGATTTCACGTGCAGCAGCTCCAGCAGCAGCCGCAGCAGCAGGCGGCCATGCTTCCCCTGGCCGGCGCCGGCGGTGTGGCGGTGCCTTCGGCGGGTCCCACTGCCGACCCCGAGAAGCGCAAGCTGATCCAGCAGCAGCTGGTCCTGCTGCTCCACGCACACAAGTGCCAGCGACGGGAGCAGGCCAACGGAGAGATGCGGGCCTGTGCGCTGCCCCACTGCCGCACCATGAAGAACGTCCTCAACCACATGACCCACTGCCAGGCCGGCAAGTCCTGCCAGGGTGAGTGGGTTTACCATCAACACAGTGCACGTTGGGTATCCTCATCTTATCCTCTTTTTCTCCACTGGCAGCTCATACCTTCTTAATAGAATTAACCGCAGCAAGTAATTTGACAACTAATTTCTCATCCACTTTTCAGATAATTTAATCAAATGAATCATTTCCCGTCATATATAAATTTTCAAATGCCAACAGCCACATTCTCTTGTTCGGAACCTCACAACATTTTACTGTTTCAGACTTGGCTGCTTTGCAGGCTGGACGTCATAAATTCACTTCTTTGTGACTTTTAATCAATGTTTTTTGCGCACAGACTAATTAAATTTAGGCAGACCATAAAACCGCTCCCAACTCAGGATCTCATGCAAAGCTCTCTGGTTTTTGTAATTAGTAAAGCTGTTAACATTAACGCTTGTGATGAAACTGGGAACCTTTTTTATGTTAAATTTAAAGGATAAAAAAAGTAGATTAATTATATTGTCAAATTCAAGTGGGTGGCTGAATTAGTCAAAGTACCCGAAACCCACAGACCAAGAATATGTCTCTGGTGTGAAGGGCAAATCTAGCGAAGGAACTTCCATTCAAACCAAAGCCGTGTTCACGTATGGCAGTGTTTGATTGAATCTTTTCTGCTCACCATCACGTTGGCTCTATCAGAGAGCTGGGCAAAAGTAAAGTGAAAGTAATGAAAAAAGATTGTTGTAATGTTATTAGGGAATAAAAGTATCAAGAAAATAGCGACCTAGCTTGGAATTTCCCTAATAGGAAAATAAGATGAGTGCTGGTGTTGCGAGTGGGCAGTGAAGTTTTTTTTTTAATCTCGTAGCATCAGCTTGGGGGCGGGGTTAGGATGTGAGAATTGGTTGAGTCTTATTAGTAAGGTCCAGTTGGTGTGCAGGGTTTTATCCCACCCCTTTCCACTTGCCATGGAGGGACAACTAGGCCCAGACCCAGGGCTTTTGAGTCCTTATTGGTCACACTGTGTATTTCCATAGCGCAGGAGAAACTCCATCTATTAAATAAATCCCTCCGCTCTAATTGGTTGCTCGCTCAGCTCTTTGGCCCGCTCCGCCAGTGTTTGTCCAGACTGGCTATCTCGTGGGTTTCTGTTTGCTCCTGAGTGCACCAGGTCCCTGTTCTGCTCCCTGTCCTCTTTGTCAGCAGGGTTGGGGGGAAAAAAACCTACCAAGATTCCCTCTGGCCTCCCATTTGAAATCCGGGCTGGCGTCTTTGTAATGCTCCTCAACTTCAAGTAAAACATTTGGAGCCAAACTAGCTCGGCGGCCAAGGTGTGTTAAGTGCGAGGGAGCCTCGTGTCTCGGCTCGCCAGCTCATTTCCTCCCACCTGGGATCGCTTGCTCGTCACTGCCGCCGAAATGACTACGGAGGGAGATTAAATCCCCCCCCCACCCGACACAAAGTTATGAGCTGTAACATTTCAGATTAATCAGATGTCTGCCGGCTCTGTTCGTTTTCACCTAAGGGACCCCAGAGTCTGCGGTCTGACTGGAGCTTTGATTGGCCACAGATATAAATCTCTGGTCTTATCGCTGCATCAAAAATCTGCTGGAAAAAAAAAAAAGAAAGCCACCAGTTGTATTTTGACTGCTTGGCCTGTAGTGTTGGCGGTGGCACAAACATAACATTTAATAGTGTTAATTTGCGCACAACCCCTTGAAGCTCGTAGCCACGGTTTAAATCAGCAGTCGGCGACGCCAGGCTATTATGAGTGTTTGAGAGTCGGGATTTCTCGTCAGATTAGCTCCTAGCGCAGTAGCCCGGCCACAGATGACGTGAATGCGAGTCAGTTTGGCGAAAACACCAGGAAATACACTTCGGCTAGTCTCCTTGCCGAGCCAAACACCGTCCGCCCCAGAGGATGGAGAGGCTGTGTTTTCCTCTCACTAGTCCTTCGTATTTTCTTTAAAACTTCTAAAACTATACACCGAAAGAAGGAACCTGGAGGATCACAGTGAGTCCAAGTGTCTGAGCCAGGGAGTTTTATTGTAGAATAGGTAGATAACAGAATGTATATGATGGAACACTGCAACTAGGGTGGAAGAACCCTTCAAAATAATAGCGTGCATTTAGTGGCTTCTAAAAGTGATGCACACCTGTAATCTGAGCATCAAACATCCCAACGTTTCTCTTTCCTTTTTATCAAAAACATGGCTCATTAGATCTGTTTGAGTCGCATCTGTGGATTAATTTACACGTTTTCACTCCAAATGCGTCAAAATTGTAGCCCGACAAAAACTGTACGGATCGTACCTTAAAATGCAACTATGAAGAAACATAGTTTTTTCCTTTCTGTGTTTCTTCACAATTATTTTTCTAATTGCTTTTTTTCTCGTTTGCTTTCGAGCTTGCTTCCTTGCAAACCTCCCAGCTTGACTGCCGCTTTATCTCTTGTTTCGCTTGTCCTCTCGGCTCATTAGCGTGAACAGCAGGGACGCCGCGGTGCAGCTTTCTTTGGGGGGGGGCGGGGGGGCTTTATTTTTAACCTTTTGATGACGATGGGTACTTCCATGTTTTGTGAATGGAGCGGTACAGATATTTGCCACCGTTTGTACATCCAGGGAGCGAGGAACCTTCATTTTTTTCATCACCCCAACAACTAAATAAACACTCAAATCTGCTGTTTAGATGCTTGTTTAGGCATTTGTCAAAACTAGTCTAAACCTCGATTTAAAGAATCTAAACCCTGTTCCTCTGTGTGTTTCTGTCTGTAGTGGCTCACTGTGCATCGTCCAGACAGATCATCTCCCACTGGAAGAACTGCACGCGACACGACTGTCCTGTCTGCCTGCCGCTGAAGAATGCCAGCGACAAGCGCACGCAGCAACGTAAGTACAATGAACAGCGCTTACTGAATGCTGCACCGCCACTACTACGTTTGTGTGTACTTAGCTTGCGTTTGGGCTCCAAGTCAGTCTTACTCTACATTCAGTGCGATAAATAGAGGAGATACCTGAGTGTTTTTAGAAAGAATTTGGCTGTGCTGTTGGCCAAAAGTGTTGAATCGAGAAGACGTTCATCCTTCCAGAGCCGGTATTTCTCAGTTTTTGCTCTTCCACAATGGCTGAAAGCACTTGATGAGTAAGAGTGTGCGCTCCTGCTGGGTTTATAATCTTGCACACAGGCGGGATAGGGGTGCGATGGAGGGAGAGCGTTAAGAAACGGAGAGTGTGGGCTTGGCGCCCTGCTGAGCCATTGGTGTTTGGGCTGTTTTCTGCCACTTCCCACTAGAATGGAGTTAAACTAAAATTGCTTTTCGCTGTGCTCGTGTTCAGGTTGGCATGTGTTTGTGGTCTTTTTTTTTTTTTCTTGTGCAAACCCCGCTCTATCTGTGTGATATGAATAGATGCCCTACGTTAGCTCTGTTTCATCACTTAAAACTGTTGCAGTAAAAAAATGTCTCTGTTTCCCTCACATGTTAAAAAACGATGATGCTCGGGCCTGCGCTCCCTCCTGCCAAAGCAAACAGAGTGCAGGACGTCTCTGTATCTCCTCTGGTTTTTTGACTCTGAGCAAACGGAGCACTTTTTCTTTTTTGCCTGACCAAAGCCTGAACCCAGAAAAATATTCAAATGGTCCTGTCCCCTGCAGCAATTTATGCATGTATTCGGACCACTGCTTTTTAAAGCGTTTAGCTCTGCATTAATGTTCCCACTGTATCATGTTGCCATGTTATGAGTTAATCTTGCCAGAGGTCAAAGTGTGCAAAATCATGTGTACTTTCTATTACCTGTTTAACTATTCAGCCTCGTTGCCATGCTTTCCCCTCAACAGGTTTTTACATTCATTCAGTTTGGCACAGGCAATGAGCATTTGCATTTTGTTGATATACCGAAGCTGTCGAGCGAGCGTATCTTTGGAGATGGTCGACATGATGGCAAACAGTTAAAGTCAATATGGTCGTGTTCTTGGCTGACTGCTCCGTCTCTTTCCCTCTCCCTCCAGCCATGCTGAGCTCCCCCAATACTGGCCTACAGAACCCCATGTCCTCGGTCGGTGTGGGCCAGCCCAGTGCTCCCACCATCAATACCTCAACCCCAATAGACCCCAGCTCTATGCAGAGGGCCTACGCAGCACTTGGGCTGCCCTATGGCAGCCAGGCCACTGGGCAGGCCCCGACCCAGCAGGCCCCGGGTCCAGGACAGACAGCTGGTGCTCAGAACACTCAGGCCCAGCAGCAGCTTCCACAGCAGATGAGACCCATTAATGCACTTGGTAAAGTCTTATGGGTTGAATTTATTTTATTTTTGGTTGCTAGTCTGTATTAACTTATCAAATGCCCATCAAGACTTTTATTAGCTGTAGATGCAGCAGCCATGCAAAGATGTACTGAGCTAGGTTCTGTTCTGTCATTTCTACCTGTGGGTAGATTTGTTTTGCAGCCAGCAAGATAGCAAGGTCCTTTTTTTCAACACAAATTGCAAAACAAATGTAACGTGAAACTGATGATAAACATGTGAAATCACAAGAGATAAGATAAGTTAAATGATTACTGTTCGGATTTTTCAAAGTCAAGCCCTCCGAAAAAGGCTCACCAGGAAAAGCACGACCTGTTACAACTCGTGCTTGTCTTTTGTTCATGTTTAATAAGTCCAAACTGCAAACATAGGTCATAAACCTAAAACACAATAGCAGGTAAACATTAGTATTCTAGACATCTTTGAACATATGTAATCTACCATCCTAAATCAAAGATAAGGATAAGATAAGGTAATCTACACGTGACGTCATCAAAGCTAATTAAATAACGACAATTAACTACCTACAAAGTGGCCAAAATAGGTCATTTTTTCACTGTTGCGTCACTCAGTGACGTCACACCCGCTCGGTTCTACTCCAGTTTCTCCACAAAACTTTATTTGTGATTTTGGCAACGACTGCGACAGCGTCTATCTACCGCTCCAGACTTGATGTACCCCAGAAATGCTGGAAAAATACACAACACGCCGCATCGCGTCGTGATGAGTGCCCTTCCTCAGGAATGCATCACAGAAGCTCAAGGTTTCACACATCAGGACCTAGAAAGAAGAAAGTGATATTCATCAGAATTGTCAAAAAGCCTCAAATAAATCACTTCTTGAATTAAGCCAGGGTAAAGACAAAAAGAGAAGTTGGCACCTATAAATACCTAGATAAATCGTGATCCGAGAATGATTATGAAACCAAGGCGCTGCTGTTTGCTCACAGTATTGTGGATTTCCAGGTAACCAGATGGCTCTTGGAGGCGCGACATTGGGCGTGACCACTTCAGAACAGACCAACCTGCACACAGACTCCCTTCCCAATACACTCAACACTAACAAGTCAGTTCCTGCGGTTGCTTATTGTATTATATTTGTATATTCCAAATATATATATATATATAATATAGATATATATATATGCTATAACTGAGATGAAAGTGTTGCTGACCTCTCATCCCTTGAACTTGTGCCACCTCCAGTCAGCTGCTTTCAGACGGGTCAGCTGTGGGCTCGATGGGCAACGTACCCACAGCGTCGCCCGTCTCTGCCACAGGCACCAGGAAAGCCTGGCACGAGCACGTCACTCAGGACCTGCGCAATCACCTCGTACACAAACTGTGAGTACACGGCATCATCACCTCCCTCCATTTACTTGAATATTTGATCTAAAAAGGGGGTTTTGGAGCAGCAGGTATTGATATTTAAATTTTTTTGTCCTCCCTGACAGAGTGCAAGCCATATTCCCTACCCCTGATCCTGCAGCGTTAAAGGACAGGCGGATGGAGAACCTGGTGGCCTACGCCAGGAAGGTGGAGGGGGACATGTATGAGTCTGCAAACAGCCGGGTAGGTGCTCCGACTTGTGTAATAACCAGCGGGCAAATTCGCCATTTGTGGTTGCTAATGTTTCCACTTCCCCTCTCTGCCTCTGCAGGACGAGTACTATCACTTCTTGGCTGAAAAAATCTACAAAATCCAAAAGGAACTAGAGGAGAAGAGGCGGTCGAGGCTACAAAAGCAGATCATCAACCAGGCGCCCATGGCCGCCCAGGGCACCCAGCAGCCGGGTCTGCCACAGGCCAACGCCTTGGGCTCCAGACCGCAAAGTTAGTGTTTGACGTCATTTCTTCAGTTATTTCATTTGAACAGCAACAAACACTTGTTATATCCCCAATATTCATTATGTACTGTACATAACATTATCACAATGTAAAAGAAAAATGTTTACTAATAACTTGTATTACATAGCTTCATCATTCAGGATGAATGATTCTTGCGTATTGAGAGGAAGTGGTAAAAGGTGTTTGTGGTATTCTCTCACAGTTTCACATTTTCTCTTTCTATAGATGGACCTGTTCCTCTGCCAAACATGCCAAATCAAATCATGAACCGCATGCAGGTTTCACAAGGTACCAAGTATTTCAAAGTGAAAATTTGGAAGGGTTGATGTACTACAGTAAACCTACATAGTAGTATAACGTATAGCATATATAACATATAGTATAACGAAGAAAGATTTCTAATGAAAGAAATATCCAGGCAGGCTTGCTAGCAAGAGTTAGCAAGTTAGCTATATGTTGTTATTTTCAGCCATGTGTGTTGCCCTTAGCTAACTGTTGCTCTCCATTCTTGTGTACAGGAATCAACCAGTTCAATCACATGGCACTGCCCAACGCCCAGATATCCCAGACACCTATGGGAGCCCGAGCGGCCTCGCCCATGAACCACCCTCAGCAAATGAACATGAGCTCTGTTCCAGCGGTGAGGAGGGCAGGGCGTGTGTGTGTGAGACTCCAAAACTGAGTCTAAAACTCAAAAACTGAATTTCTTTGATTAATTTGGACTTTTTTTAGGAGAAAATGCACATAAGAATTCTGTAAATGTTTTACAAAAACAAGAACTGGCTAGTTGAAAAATGCACAAAGATCTTCCACATCAACCCGTGTATACACTAACTTTCATAAAGTCCAACTGTGCTGTCCAGGTTTATTATGCACATCTGTGCAGCCAGTAATATGCTTGATCATTGCATGTTTCTGGTTTACTCACTGTGGGACGGGAGGTTCTGTAACCACGCTAACATTGTTTCCTGGCCTTGTAGATGGGCTTGTCGCCCTCCAGGATGCCCCAAGCCCAGGGCATGATGGCCAGTCACGGCGCCGGTGGCGGCGGCGGCAACATGGTAGGCCAGACTGCCAGCCAGGGCCAGTTCCTGGCTCAGAACCAGTTCCCTCCAGGATCTGCGGCAGTCGCTGCAACAGGCGCCATGAATGTCACCTTGGGGCCCGGCATGGGTCAGCCGCCCGCGCAGGCCGCCGTCACACAGGTGAGACATGACGAGAGCCGGTGGGGTGGGGGGTTGTGTAGTGAGTTTGTGTAACCTTTTTTGATAACGCCTTTCCCTTTAGACGTAGAGTTGAGCAGAGATGTGCTTATTCCACCTTGCTGGTGGAAAACTCAGCTTAAGCTTCTTAAACCAATCACACTCACTAATTACTCTTAAATTGTTCTTCCAAGGTCCTTTCTCAACCCCGAATTCTGTGTGTGGTCTTTGTCTGTCTGATGTGACGACTGTGCGTTTGCTTACTTTGTGTGTGCGCTTTCCGTGTGTGTGTGTGTCCTTCTCTCCAGCAGCAGCAGCAGCAACAACAACAGCAGCAGCAGCAGCAGAGCGCTAACCTCCCCATGAATGCACTTGGCCCCTCGCTGGGCCCTCAGCTAGCCTCCTCCCAAACCCCCTTGCACTCCACTCCTCCGCCTGCTGCCTCCTCCGCCTCCACGGCTGGGGGGGCCACTAACCTGCCGCACCCCCAGTCCTCCAGCCGCAGCGCCACCCCCACCCTCCCCGGCCCTGCCCCCGCACAGGGTGCCACCCCACCCTGCCCCACTCAGCCCCCAAACCAGGCGGAGCTCCCCGTGGCGGCACAGACGCAGCCCCCGCCTCAGCCCCCTACCACGCCGGTGAGCCTGAGCCCCCCCCACCCCCACCCCCTTCCCCCTCCGCATGTCCTCCACTCTGCTCCCCCCTCCTCCTCCCCTGCAAACTGCCATCCCTGTGAGTGTCGTGTACCAACAACCCTCCCCATCCATGTCCACCCCTCTGTCTGATAACTGCATCCTCGCCACTGTTGGTCACTTCCCTCCATCGCCACCGGAATGTTGCATCTCTCAGCTTAAAGGAGCAGCCGCATCCGTCCCGGAACCGCCCATCTGTGCTGTAGCCCTGCATGCAACAAGCAGTTCTTCCTCCACACACCTCATGTTATCTTTCTCTCTCTTGCCCCCCCCCCCCCTATCTGCCTCAGCTGTCACAACCGGGGGCCAGTCTGGACAACCGGGTCCCCACGCCGGCTTCGGCTGCCAGCGCCGACTTGCACCCGCAACACGTTGGAGCCGCCGACCTCCCTGCCCAGGAGGTCAAAACGGAGCCTCACCACGACCAGCAGGAATTTGAGGCCGCAGGCGGGAAAACGGAACCCAAGATGGAGGTGGGTCGATGCTCCACTCGAGATGATTTTCAGTCAACTATTCACAAAGCTTTTTTGCTATTCATGCTACCGTGTCAGAAATGCTGACACTGATAATGTGCTTTTTTAGGCAATAAATGATGTGTTGGCCACTGAAGAGGTCTGTGTTCTCAATGGTCCCAATAAATATTTGTTGCTTCATGCTTTTTTAGCAGGTACCCCACAGATAATTGTTTAACGCGGTTATATGAACCATATAAACTTGAAAATGATCATTTTTCGATTTTTAAATTGTTAGTTGCTAATGAGCTTATTTCCCCGCCGTTGCTGTCAGCGCCAAAATCTTAGTGCTACCAAACAATCGGGAACTTGGCTGAATGTAAAGTAAACACTGAAATCAACTGCCTTGTGCGCTTGGTGCCATAATAAGTTGAACAAATGGAAAGCAGTCTGTACAAAATCTGTTTCCTGTGTTCTAGAAATTGGAGAAGAGTTTTGCAAGGGGAATTTTGAACGTCGCAATATCCAAACGCAAACTTCTTTTTGCAGTGCGCCAACATGTGCCACTGCCAAACTGCTGAAATGTAAAGCAAAACATGTTCCCTGAGGCTTTGTTACAGAGGACAAATGCTGTGTCTTCAACTTGTGCGGGAGTTTGTGTGTGTGTTTAATTCAAAACTCAACACTTTGCTGTCCGCAGACCGAGGAGGAGAACACTCCGACGTTGGTGAAGAAGGAGGAGCCGGAGGAAAAGCCGGAGCCAATGGAGGTGGAGGAGAAGAAGCCGGAATTGAAGACAGAACCCAAAGAAGAGGAAGAGGGCGGAGCCAACAGCACCACCTCCTCGTCCCCCTCCCAGTCGCGGAGGAAAAGTGAGTCCCGATTTCCTACGTGGACGAGTGAAATTTGTGCAGAGTCTTGACTGATCGAAACAAGATCCACTCGCTAAACAGTGAGGTTTGTCATCACTGCCAGTAATGCTCGTACGCCCACGTCGAACTGATTGCGAGACGGCCGCGACTCGCTCCCAGTCTCGGTGAAACACTCTTACTATGTTACTTGTCTGGCGCCGCTTCCCAACACATCACCCAGACTCCTCCGAGCTGTCTGTAATCTCTCCCGAACTGTACACAAATAGCAAATGGGCCGCAGGAAAACATCGGGAACACTTCGCGGCGCCCCGTCTCACAGCCACCAGTCTTTCCAGCTTAGTCTGGCATAGACGCGCTGCAGGTAGCGTGAGATGGAGACGGCAACTTTACAAGAGTTCGCGGAGACGGCGGGTCTTTTTAGTTTCGGTTCCGAGGCCGTTTGCTGATTAGAAACGGATGTTAGAGCACAAACAAACAGACAAAGCGCTACGTGTGTGCTACGGTGTCCTTTTAAAAAAAAAAAATTTTAAATGCTTGCCCACAGCTTGTTTAATGTTTTGGGTTAGGTTTGATGGTAGTGTGTGTGTGCACGCGTGCGTGTGTGTAATGGTTACCTTGTGCTCTTGTTGCTCCGTTTGTAGTCTTTAAGCCAGAGGAGCTGCGCCAGGCTCTGATGCCGACGTTGGAGTCTCTTTACAGACAGGATCCCGAGTCTCTGCCCTTCAGACAGCCTGTGGACCCCATGCTTCTGGGTATTCCGGTACGTGGTGCCCCCCCC